>VDFB02388581.1:41648-61877 GCA_007258455.2 Sequoia sempervirens | reverse complement strand
GGAAAGTCATAGAGAATTGGGCCAAAGATATCCTAGTAAGTGGAACTAAGTTTGTCACTGAAATGAAGAAGATCTATGAAGATATCAAGGTTTTGAAGAAAGAGATTGACAATGAAATTGTTGCCACCAAACATGAAGAATTTATTTGGTTGAAGAATGATAGTGATTTCAAAGAAATGATTGACTTGGGGTCAGATAAACTAGTAATTGATCAGATTTTTCCAAATGCTAAAAATGATAGATTTTTTTTGTGGAGGAAAACCATTGAGTGGAAATTTTTGTTTCTAAAACAAAACATATTAGAACAAAGAAAATTTCTCAAGGAATGTAATTAGATGAAGGAAAAATTCATAAAGATCTTTCAACATAGGTATTTTCACTCTGAAGAGAAGATGATTCTCAAGATGAGAATGTTGAAACAGTGAAGGGAAAATTCAAAGAATTGGTCAAAAATATTTTCAAAAAATAATATTTCAATGTGGATAGCATGTGATGATTAAGCAATATTGACTTGAATTTGTCTCAATTTATCCTTCTCTGGTAAGGTAGATATGGTAGGAGGATATTAAGATTTATGGAAATTAAGAACTAAGAATGTAATTATTCCTCAACACAAAGAGATTCCTCTAATCATTAAAGTGTTTCAGAAATTCAAAGCCAAAAATTCCATGTCATTTGTTTGGAAATAATGCATCATATCGAGAATCTAAATTCATTTCCTACATAACCCCATGCAAAATAAACATGTATACGTGTAACCAAAATGCATATATCAAATAGACAAGCCACAATATAACACAAGATATAACCTAGGAAAACCCTCAAGAGGGAAGAAAAATAGCCTCCAAAAGCATCCATACTCCATCTATTAATCAACAATAAAAAATTACAAGAGTTACAATGAATACCTCTGAAGCATCAAGCCTCTCCAATGCATCCTCCATGTTTCCAAATATGAATCCACACATTACATGCCATGCTTCACATATGCACTCCTCAAAAAGACTCAATAATGACAACCCACTCACCCAGCTAACCTTAACCATTAACCATGTGTTTGCTTTTATAGACTCAAGCTCACACAAATACAACCAAGTGATAAGATAAAACCATGTACCAAAAAACCATGTGAATACAAACCACTGACCCCTCATTTAATATTAGATACTAATTTTTCACTTTATTAAATATTCCCCAATATTAAATTATTATCTCATATCTCTCACACATTAAATAATAAAACAATGTTGTAATACAACATAAAGTGGTCCCCAAATAATTACCTAGTGTGATTAACCACACCTCCTAGGTGCATCATAACTAAATTATATAATTACAATATTATAATATAAAATTTTATGTAATGGTGTACAACACCATATCCCAACATTCTCCCACTTGTTGTATACATTGTATAAGGGATCAATCAAAGAAATGCATCATATCCATACATGAAACCACATGAATCTCCAACATGCTCTTGTGCTCCATCAAGATACCTGCATTAAAACCAAAGTTACCACCATCTCAAGCAAGAACTCCTCTCATCCTCCAACGTACCACCTATGGAAGAAAAGGAACATGCTAAGGTGAAGATTCACCAATCCAAGAACACGAGCATCAAATCTAATTGATAACAAAGGCTCCAAGCAAGCTACTATCAAAGGTGAAAAACTCACATGATCATAAATAGCATCCACAACACATGCTATTACATCCAACCATCCATACCTCCTAGTTATCAAATACATTAGTAAACTCATTCCAACAACATATGTGACCCATAAACCACAATCACAGGCTCCCTATATCAAACATGTCAATTAAGAACATATATATCCAAGAACACGCACTACATGGGTTATATCAAATCATATCAAGTCTACCAATCAACACTATATTAAGGTGTGATAAATGATAAAAACATGAAGTACCAAGAACAATAACAATTATCTACACATGCAACACCAACAATTGCATACTCTCTCAAAACATGTCACCACAATCCTCCCAAATCATAGGAAGATGAACCTCTAGGAACCAAAGAATGAAGAGAGAAAACCTATAAACTATAACATTTCCTTCTATCAACACCTCAAAGTGCAATGCTGTGTCAAGTATGATCTCCTAACAACCCCAAATGAGAAGCCTCAACAATGCCCAAAATAACATTCAATCTCTTAGATCAAACACAACATATGAATCATGTATAATGCCAACATGGATGAAATCCTCTCTAATCAAGGAAATAAAACTCAAAGTAACCATTCCCAAATCAATAAATCAACCCAATAACCATCTCCTAAAATCCTCATCAATGAATGATAACATAAAGTCAAATGCACAAGGAATAACCATGCTAACCATCCCTCAAAATGAATCCTCCAAAACTAACTACCCATAGCTCAAGATCCATATCCATAAAAGATAAAGCAATATAAACTCATGCTAAAAAATCCTCAAATGAGTCTCCAACATCAATTACCATGAGAAAACCAAAGCACGAAATAAAATACATCAAAAATTAGGATGGGAAATACTTATTAGATTATAAACCGCTAAGTAGGCCAAGAGTGGGGAATGAGAATTCTCCTACAGGATGACCAAGTCATCATGACTAAATCCAAGAATAATCTCCTTTACAGGTCCATCATGAACTCACACCCATATCCAAGTGAAGGCTCCTCGGTCTCCATTTTGAAACCTCCAAAGAGTAACAATCTTAAGCAAGTGTCTCTAATCATAAGAGAACTCCAACCTCACCCACGTCTCCAAGTATCCATGAGCACCTCCAACTGATCAATCCATGATAAGATCCAAATACAACAACACACTACTATGAGGCTCCCAATAAAATGATCAATGTACCCAATACCAAGAGAACCAACAAGATCAATTTCAAAGCTCCAATCACAAAATCAGGAACCTATCATGACATCATGATCCAACCATCTCCCCATAGGAGATCAAATGCAAAAATGTATACGTCTTGGCCTCAAGAGAACATGTATAATGCCAAACCTCTAAATTGGTATCAAGAGTAAACCATGACATAATACCAAACATAGTCTAAACCAAGAATCCACATCTCCAAATACATGAAGATAACCACCACCAATGATGAAACACGTAATTTCCAACAACTCCCACTAAATTGTGATAATGAGCTACATAACATGTCATTGTGACAACCATCTCCTCCATGAAGACCACTCAGGTCCACACATGCAATTGAAATTCCAATCATACCAATTAGAACCAAGATATCCAAGCCGAGAAGATACAACCACCATCAAACCATCAAGAACCAATCCTACATCACCAAGTCATCATTGTCAAAAGCTTCCACTAAAAAGTGTAAATAATGAAATTTACCAATATATCATGACATCGTGATAAAACCATGTTACAAGTCCCATCAACTGGCTAATGAAGTATTCTAACCATCCATCCTCTCATCCCAAAGCAACATACCAATGCACAAATGACCAAAAACAAGGCAAACTAACAAAGATGGCATTAACAATGAACAATCTCGTGGATATAGACAGTCCACACTGATTCATCCCACTACAACCAATGAGTTGTGCATACCCAAGGATTGCATAACTCGTAGATCCAAAACACTAAAATATGTAAAATCATCATCACATTAGTAACCTGCAAACTGAGATATCAAAGCAGATAATCATGTAGACAACAAGACTCAAGCACCAAATCAATCTAAGATATGATTCACCAAACATGTCCACAAATGAGTAACTAAAGTCAAGGAACTAATCAAGCATCAATGAGATAAGAAAAACATCCTAACACCAAACCATATCAATACCAAAATGGCCATATACATGATCATCTCATGCCAATGCTCAAATGTACTTGTATATCCATGCCACTGTAATCATAGCCAATGTTGTACCTTCACTCAACTATCACCCACATGAGACTCCAAGTCTCCACTCATGTCAACCCATGTCCTAAAAATGAAGATAACCTATGTAATTGTCACCATCAAAGTCCAACTCTAAAAAACACCTGTAAACCTGTACTAGGAACCACCAAATTGATAATCAATTGTAACATCATAAATATCATATAAAAACATGTACTCCCTCAAGGTTTCACCTCTTGAATCATCTAGATGCTCACACAATCACACCCAAATCTTAGGTTCCTACAAGTGATCAACAAGTACAATCCTCATCCTGCACAACAAACTAAAAATCTACTTGATACATTGTGTATTACACTACACATGCTCCCCAACTCCTATTCGAAATGAAAACTAATTTTTTATTCAAAAGTTATGACCAAAACCATGTAACGGAGAAAATCTAACTTCTAGGCCCCAAAAACTAATATAAACAACAAAATAATGGAACCAAACCTATACCACTACATAGTTCTTGGAACCACCTTTCTAATGAGTATAAGAAGTCAAAAAACCAACATCCTAGGTGAAACTTATGCCCGTTTGAAAAAAGTTACCCAATTTCACTATATAGACAACTCTTAGGTGGACCTCACTCCAAAATAAAATTCGATTCAATTTTGCAAATATTAAAAAAAAAAAAAATTAAATGTGGCAAATTCTTTTTTTTAATATTTTAAAAATTAAACTTTTAGTAAAGGTGGAAGTGGTTTCCAGACTAATTTAATTTAAGTTTTCAAAATGTTTAAAAGGTTTGGCCATTTTAATTTTTTTTAAATTCTTTACAATTAAAATTTTTGGAAACAAAAAAGGTTGATGATGTTATTTAAATTTTATTTAATGGCAAGGGGCAAGCTAAAGTTGGGCCAAGTGGGCCGATTGGCAGACCTGCCAAGTACGACCTTGTTTGTGTAAGCTGTTGGTCGGCAAAAAAAAAATTAATTTAAACTTTTTAGATCTTTCAATCAAAAAATTATTCGCAGGAAATTTATTTTTAAATTTTATTTTCTATAGATTTAAATTATTTTAACAAGCCGATTATTATTTTGACGCCTCTACAATTGTACGACCATATGGTCAAGGGTCCAAGGGCTTTTTTTGGTATTTTTTTCAAGTGGCCAAAATAGGGAAAATTTTATATCCATTTTGTTTTCTCAGCCATCTTGGATCCAATGATGAGGTCTGTTTTGTCTCAAAAGGTCATCCATGAAATTTCCCCCACAAAATCCTCATATGAAAGCACAAACCAAGACAACCCTTTTGATCCAAATTTTGCATGCCTTAGATCTGCAATAAACCCAACAAATTTGCAAATCCCAAAAGCCCAAATCTACATAATAAACACTTGCACATGTATTCCATACCTTGTAATGCCTCAGATCTTTCCTACATTTCCAGATTCAAATTTACACCAAATCTACTCAAATAATGGTTATAACAAAAACGTGGAAGCTCACACCTCCCACAACCATGAAAGCTTTGATACCACTTGTTCGGAAATAATGCATCATACTCAGAATCTAATCTCATTCCTACATAACCCCATGAGAGATAAGCATGCATACAAATAACCATAATGTATAGATCAAATAGAGAAGCTCCAAGATAACACAAGATATACCCTAGGAAAACCCTCAAGAGTTAAAAACTCAGCCTTCAAAAGCATCCATACTCCATCTATTAATTAGCAATAAAACATTACAAGAATTACAATTAATACCTCTGAAGCATCAAACCTCTCCAATGCATCCTCCATGTTTCCAAACATGAATCCACACATCGCATGCCATACTTCACATATGCACTCCTCAAAAAGAATCAATTATGACAACCCACTCACCTAGCCAACCTTAACCACTAAACATGTGTTTGCTTTTATAGACTCAAGCTCACACAAATACAACCAAGTGGTAAGATAAAACCATGTACCACAAAAACATGTGAATATAAAACCAGTGACCCCTCATTTAATATTGGGTACTAAGATTTTACTTTATTAAATATTCTCAATATTAAATTATTATCCCATGTCTCTCGCACATTAAATAATAATACAATACAACATAAAGTGATCCTCAAATAATTACCTAGTGTGAATAACCACACTACCTAGGTGCATCATAACTAAATAATTATTTAATTACACTATAAAAATATAATATTTTATGCAATGGTGTACAAAACCATATCCCAACATCTGCCCATTCATCACAAGAAAATAATGTTGACAATGTGCCATTGTAATAGTATCTCTTGTCATCTTACATTATTGGTTTTTATTGTAATGCCTCTCGTGTTGTTGTTACTGTTATAATACTTTTTATGTTATGTTGTGTACCTTGAGACTGTGTCGGTGGTTGTTCACCACTTTGATTTGGTTGGTTGGCAGTTTTGTTTACTTGGATGAATATGATACTCTTTTTGGATGTTTATGTTATGTTGATACATGGTGTTTGATGTTGTGTTTGGATTTAACTAGTTATGTTTATCATATGGATGTAGTACTATGATTGTTATGCATTTGATTAGGTAATTTCTTTATTATATTTATGATGATGTTTTTATTGCTTGGAGTCTTGGTGAGAGGACGGTGTAGCATCACTCATTCGCGAGCGCCCTATTACACTGCAATTTCCTCTCTTGGTGTGTTTGTTATTGGATATATATGTTGCTCAACATCTGGTTTGATGCAGGATGCAGGTACTAGGCATCAACTCCACCTACATTGTCAAGTCTTAGTGTTCCTTATAAATCCCAATGGGTATGATGTGGAAACCGAAGTTGACAAGAAAGTTCCCCGTCCTTGTCTATCACCCTATCATTATGTTTGACGATGTGGTCCATTTGCAACCCCGTTTCCATTTTGGTATCATTCTTTTTTGAGTAGTTTATTTTAATTGTTTAATTAATGTGGTTTTAATTATTTGATATAGTTGTTGTTCATCGTGTTAAGTTTATTAATGTCGTGCAATTAATTGTTTTAGTTAAACAACGTTCGTAAGTGTTTTGTTGAATTAATTTAATTATTAAATTAAATTACTAAGTAGATGTCGTTAATTAATTATTAAATTAATTTGTTAAGTTATAATGATTTGATAATTATATATTATTACTTTTATTAACGATGAGTATTTTAATGAGATGTAATGGAATATTATTGCATTTATTAATAATGTAATTAAAAAGAATTTCGATTGTGGAAACATTTGGCATGCAAGTGCAAGCATAGTCTCGAACTGAGGATCTGAGGGCAACTTGTCAATTTTTGAGTTTTAATGATTTAGCATTTGATTTTTAGTTTTAAAAACTTATGTGATTTTTGGGATTTGGATTTTTATATTGGAGATTTAGGGGAGAAAATGGGGACCAAAAATTTATTTTTGTTTTGAATAAAAAAAAATTACTCAGAATTATTCTCTTGTCAAAATAAATTTTCTCTGTAATCATTCTCTTTATCAAGTAAAATAATACAACTCATAGCATTCTTGAAGAGGTGGATTTTTGGAGAACAGAGGACGAATTTTGGGGATTGTGAAAGAAATATAGTCTTAGCTCGTCGTCTTCGTCTTCAATTGTAAATCCAAGTTGGTCTTTGATTTCCTGTTGAACAAGCTTGAGATTGTTGTATGCTTTAATTTCCCTTAGCAATGGCTTTCTTGGTTGCCTAACAATGAATTCCTTCCCTTGTATATCGATGCCTTCATGTATGAAATCTACCTCTCCCTTTAATTGGACCTCTGTTTGGTGAAAAATCTAGATCATGGCGAATCATTCTTACACCTCCTTTATGTTGCATGGCAGTTATATTGCAGTGACTTTTATCTTGTGTTTTTTTCTAAATGATTATCTTTCTACTTGGAATTCGCATTGCTCTCCCTATAGCTGGTCTTAGAACAATTTTATCATGTTGGAATTTGATTTTATTTGTTTTGGTGGTTATGTACTAGTACTTGGAAATCTATTCTTGTTGTTTAGGTAGTCGACTTAGCTCTCTCCCTTCCTTCAGTCTTGCTGCCCCAGCTACACTTTTAAGTTGCTTTGCACATGTTGTACATTGTAATGTAATTTCTATGTTCTCATAAAAGAAATTACTTTGATCTTATGTCAATGACTTTATCCTTGAGATTTGATGGAAACTCATTATGTATGGGATTCGATACATTAAAGTTGGATTTGCAATATAATGGAAAATTGATGCATTGTGTTACGTATTAGAAATTTTATGTTATTTCCTTGCTTAATTCGATTTGTCTTCAAGGCAATCACTACTTATGTGGAGTATGAAGTTCGATATATATATATAGGTGTATTTATGTAATTTCCATATTGATATCCAACTTATTGTTTTATAAATAGCAATTCAGTTATAGTATTCTCTCTCACACACACATAAAAACGCACACACATATATATGTATATAGGTATGGTGTTAGTTAAAGAACACTTATGTTTATGTGAATTAATTGATAATGTCAATAAGAATATTATTTTTATATGCTATATATTATTGAAATTTTGATATGTTGTTTTAAAATAGCAAGTTAGAGTTACTCAATATGTTAATAACAACAGTTTATTTAAAGTATATATATATATACATACATATATATATATACATATATGTATATATATATATATATATATATGTATATATATATATATATATATATATACTCTTTCTATATATGTGTATACATATATATACATATATATATACATATATATACATATATATACTTCTACCTACTATATATATATATATATATATATATATATGTATATTGATGTGTATATATATGTATAAATACATACATATATACATACATACATACATATATGTGTGTGTGTAAATGTATATATTTATATATCTTGAATTATAATTAAAAAAAATTGTTGTGTTAAAAAGTGTATTTAATTATTATAGAATATGTTTATATAGATCTTTGATTATTAAAGTGAGTTTCTCAGTGGAGGCATAAATAAAAAGTAAATAAGGATTTAAGTGGTTTTCTTTAATTTATTACTTTGTATGAGTTATCCAAATGAAAAGTTGATTTACTAGGGTTCCCTGAAGTTGTCTTCATCTGGTATTGAATTCTTGGATTAAGGGTTTTTATGTAATGACCTTCTTGTAGTCATGTTGTGAGAATCCTTTGGGAACCCGAAGTGTTTTGAGTACCCTCAATTGAGAGTTTATGGGTGGTTGATGTTTTAGGCTTCTATAGGAAATGGGAAACTTGCTTTATGTTGGATTTCAATGATTGGATCGCTGTAATTCATTTGATCGTATTTCTAATTTTGAGCTCTTGTAGGTGTTTCCTTGTATCATGGTTTTGTCCTTTAATGTGGCTTTTGGGCGAGAAGGTTCATGCCTCGCATTTGTATTTAGATTTTTGTGGTTTTGGTGCTTTGAGCAATTTGGTACACCCTTGCTGCTTTTGGATTGTTAGGGAGAGTGGCTCTTCATGGGGGCCGACGCACAAATGGGCAACCTGGGTAACCCATGGAAGAGTTTCCTTAACAAGTGATAACCTAATAAAATTAACTAGTGGGTTTGGGTAGGATCACACTAAATAAGATAAGTAAGATGCCTCGCCCACGCCTTTAATGCTTTCATAGGCTAAGGATGTGTTGAGAAGGCCATGGTCGGAAAGATCACTACCTTTTCCTCACGAAAGGTTAGTGGTCCTGCATGTGTCACCCTATGGGGCCGGCGCCTAGTGAGAGGTAGCTAGGGTAACCATAGATGGGGGTCAATGCCTAGTGAGAGGCAGCCAACGTAACTCGTGCTAGGGCCATACGATGAAACTCTTCCTATAGTGTCCTTATTGTTCCCTTGCCTTTATGTGTCTTTAGAAGCAGTCGTCCGTTCATTAGTCATTCTTGTTGCAGTTGTCATTTATGTTATTGTTACTCTTGGTTTTTGTGTTTGTATCCTTCTACTTGACTGTTCTATGTCGTGGGTCTTTCTTGTCATCTCCTAGCACAGGGGGTGGGCCTTCAAGTCCACATGGTCAGGTGGAATGTGCTATGCACCCCATTGGGTTCCTAGACAGATTTTTTGAAGCGTGGAGTTCGTACTAATGCAGTTGAACCAGAGCTTCACCATAGTTTAGTTGTATCATGATCATTTTTGTAATACTCTTGTATTTGATGTATCATTCCCTTTGTGTCGGGAAGCATTAATGTGCATATGTAATCCTGAAACGATGTAATTTCATATTGATGAATATGTACATTCCGATTTGATCAATGTAATATATGTATACTCTTGATTATTTTATGTGTTCATTTGTAGATGTTTCTCATTGATGCAATTCAATGAATGTATGCACATTGTTCACTTTCCCTATATAATGGTTTATAATGTAATCTTGGGATTTGTTAATTATCATTATGGTATGGTTTTATGTTTAGTAATGTAGTTGTGTGTACCCTAGAGGACATAGTAGATGTTGTATATGTATAATTGCATTACATGTGTTGTTTGTTAATGTTCATCTTATGTTATGTTTTACTTTAAAAAAAAATTATGTTGTAATTTGTTAGTTTTAGTTGTCCTTTGGGGTTTACGCAGTGGGGCATTACATTTATTTTGTAAAAGAGTGTTTAAATCCCAAGAATCTTAAGGGATTATTAACCTCTTATTTTCAATTATTTTCAAGAAATAGTTACTCTTGCAATTTATATATTAGCTATGATGTTACCAAAGGAACTCTCTTAGAATTTCTTAGGAAAAAGAAATAGATAGAAGGTAATTTAAACTAGAGACAGAAGTTGTGCATCTATGAGCCTACATTTTTTGATAAATGAAATGAAATCTATTATAATAGATGTTTGTTGTGATTGGTTTCTTTGGTTATTGCGTTTTTGTGTGAATGTGAGAACCACCTCTATTATCTAATCTCCTCGAGTCTAGAATTATCTTTAAATTTATAAGCTTGTTAGTTTATGCTTTGTGGAATGAAGTTAGCTCGTGTTCTAATTTCCTTCTCATAATTTAGTTTTGACCTTGAATAAAGATCATTGTTTATATTTTATAGATCTCTTTTGATTATATTGTTTTGGCCAATCTTGCTTTTTGATTAAAAGCGTATCCATATGATAGAATTTAAAAATTTTAAAAAGAATATATTTTCTTATTAGATAAGGGATGTGTACCTCATAAAATTTAGAGGGAGATTATTTCATTCAGAAATAATTTACCCAACTATTGGTTAGTGAATATTTATATATTTGGGTGATAGAGAATAATACATTGATTACTAGTATGGTGGCAACCTATTGTGAAGACTAGTAGTTGGTGGTTGTAGGGACAATAAATAGGTGGTTAGGAAATAGTTTCAAACTATTAGAATAATATTCAATGATTATTAAAAGATAAGGTTTATTTTTATCATGAAGTCATAAAAAGAGATGTGTCATGTTTAAATAGTTACATGTTTATTTGGTTTCATCCTCCAAATTTTATATAAAGAGATGAACCTTGTTGTAATCCATATCTTGATATCTGATAGAATAATAATATTTTTTGTTATATTAGTTTTTACAACATGGTATCAGAGAATTACGTGAATTTATTTTATTTTATTTTTAATCAATGTTGTGTAGCAAACACAAGGGATTGAAGATAAAATCAAGTGGGTTTATTTTTTATGGAATTTGTGAAAGTTTTAAGATATTTTTTAATACGTATTTCTAGTAAAATCATGCCCACATCTTTTTGAAAATCACAATCCCCAATCTACTAAAAATCGTGCCTAGGGTTTTCTCATCCATGATTATTAGGTTTGCAAAAAATTTCTTTCTTTCAATAGTTAGGGTTTGTACCAATGTTTAGATAGGGCACACATTTCAAAGCAACTTGTTAGAAGGGTGTTTATAGTTTGAACAAATTTTGAAAGTGAAATTTCAATGGATAAATATTTCTATTTCAACTTCCAAACTTGGAAAGTAAAAATTCAGATGTGATTGATGCACAAGAACTTGTGGAGAATAATAAATGGAAATAAAAAACTATCTAAAAATGTGAGTAAAGTATTAGAATTACAAAGAAAAAATAATAAATACAAAGGGGGAATTGAATGCTACCGTTGTAAGAAAATATGCCACATAGCTTGAAACTATAGAGTTTGAGAAAATTGTGTTTCCAAAGGAAAGCTTAAAAGATATTATGTAGCCATTTTTTAACACCCTCCAAATGTTGACAAAGGTGAATAATTTGGTTTTATTCATTTTAAATATCCTCACACTTTGAAGATAGGTAGGAATATAGTGTAGACAAAGATCATCATGGATGGTTGCCTAGTTAGCTTAAGATTCTATGGATATTGAGAGTCATACCTTTATGAGGGTTATGAGAAAACTTAATGGAGATCTATATTTGTAGCTCAGTATGGAATTTTTTCCAATGGTTCAAGAGATTAGTAATTCAGGAGATTGGAGGGGTGGTAATTTGGGAACTTGGGAATTTATCTTAGGAGCTACACCTTTATGAGGGTTCAAGGTAGCTTGATGGAGTTCTACCTAGTGTATAGTATTTTTTCAAAGGAAATCTTCTAAAGAATGATGAATTCATGGTTTAGGGTGTGTTGGTAAATAAATTTTTCACTTAAAATTTTATATGAATCACCCAATGGAAAGTGGCAAAAATGTTCCAACAGTTGGAGAGATCGTTAAGGAATAGAAATATTCCTCTATGTTTGAGAGGGGAAGCTCCCCCATATGGTCTTATTTTAAATTTTTGAATATAATTTTAACTGAAATGAAAAAAAACCCAAACAAAAAGTACAAGAGTTATTATGGGTTTTGTGGACTTCCTTAAAAATTAAATAAATGTATTATAAAGATCAGAGACCATGCATGCGAGCCTCATAATGATTGTAGATTTTAAATGATAACACATCCAAATTGAGATACCAAGAATTGAATATGTTTTCAAACGTAACAATCAAGTATTGACTATTCATTTTTGCCAACAAGATTTTGGATAACAAGGGTCATCAACTTAACATAAAAAAAAAGAATAATAATGACACATAGGAAACACCATGAATGCAACTTCAAAAATGATGTCCATTACTTTGTAGAATTTTATAATTCTAAAAATCCCTTATGAAAGTTTGTGAGAATTTTTGAATGAACAAGACAATTGAGAGGGGGGGTGAATCAGTTGTAGAAAATTGAAACATCAAAACCCTCAACAGTAATCAAATCCACAAGTATTCATTGAACCCTTATTATGTTAAAGTGATTAATCATGAAATGCAAATAACAGAAACTAAAATAACAACACCAAACACAAGAGAACACCAAATTTACGTGGAAAAACCAATGAGGTAAAACCACAATGAGGATTAGCTCCCAATATGAGTAATTACAAAACTGGTATAAAGGCTCACTTCCAGAATAGGACATACTATCCAAAAAGGCTCACAACTAGGGCTCACTACCATAGAAAGAAACAAAGAAGATAGAAGAGAAATGTTACACAGAATAACCTCTCAATGAAACATGGAATCCACCACAAATGCTCCAACACTTTCATAGCCTTGCATGAAAAGTTGTGGACACCTTCATCTCATTGCATTCAAGAATCCAACACTTTGAATTTTGCATTTCTCTGCTCAAATTTGCATCTATACTTCTATAATTCACATCACATTCATCATTCACATCTATCTCACATATATATTTCATCTTCCTTTCATCTTACAACACCACTCTTATTTATATTAGGGTAAAAACACAAAGCTATGTCACACTTTTTAAAGGAAACGACCAACACTGATCCTAGTTTTAAACTTGAATCACTAAAAAGTGACATATAGGTTTAGAATTTTGAAATGATTTAAACTAATGAATTTTATTTTTTTTAGTATATTTTATGCTTGTATTTTTTAAAAAAATAAAAAATTATTTGAATATAGTGTTTTTATAAATTGACACTATAATTTAGTTGTTGAAAAAATGTTGAAAAATGAAGTGACATGAGATGTCAACCTTTATATAGTAATTTTTTTTTTTTCTCCATTTTTTTTGTGTATTTATAACTTGAAACTTTAGTGCATGGATATATTTTTTTACAATTTTGATAAATATATATTTTTAAATAAATATTAAAATGTGCACATATTAAAACATAGTTGTTTTTGTGGGTGGTTGGGGGGGCGTCTCTCCACAACAAGGATGTGGAGAGACCGTGACTATCGGTTTTTTTCCCGTGGCCTGCAAATTATTTGAATGCATATGATTGACTCGTGTTTAATGCATATTTGGAGGGTCAGGGTCTGTGTGACAACTAACGTTGGCAAACAATTCATGTTGGTTTCCAGTTGGCGATTGGCAATCTTTTCATTGATTTCCCTTTGTACTCCACTTGAGTCTTCGAGATGGCATGAAGAATCATAATTAATTTTTTTAATATTCCTACATGCCATTGGTTTTGGTGGCTACAAGTAATGATGTTTTCTCCATCGAAAATTTAGGCTTGATACGGCCCATCTCCTAGTTGGCAAGATATGATGAGGCATATTGCACAATTGAGGACAAGTGGAGGGTGATAAGGAAATTTGGTAGGGCACGATGGCAGATGCACAACATGGTAAGTTTGGCAAGCCCAGCGTAGGAATTTCTTTATGTCAACAATTGGGCATGTTTTTTTTGCCATCCTTGGTTTGTTTTCTAGTGTGCTCTGCATGGTAGTCATGGCAGAGCATTCTAAATTCATTGTTGAGATTTCATCTGAGGTAGTGGTGAGCATAGGATAGGACAATCCCATCCAACTCGATTGCAAGGTCCAACATACTACATTCAAGAACATTACCGACCAATGGTTGAAAAGGATAATGTTGAGGATTGATCCTCACGCGATGTTAGTTCTAAAGATGATTCTGGGCAAGGATTTTTTGGGGAATTAGGAGACGTTTTGGGTTAACACCCATATTTCCTCCCATTTCTTGGTGTTTGTGTTGGATGTAAGGACTCCCAAAGTTGAGGAAAAGGTCATAGTCTGCAAGCTCTTCAAAAAAGAGCTCTTAGGCGGCTTAGATGAGGTGACGAAATCAGCTCTTTTGGGATGTGGCAAGCCTCAACCTCGTGATCTTTTGCTGGCTAGGGTTATGGGTGAGGTCATAAAGGTCTATCCCTTGCTATTGGAGCTTAAAGGCATGGAATTAGTTAGGAACTATCAAATTGTTTCCTATGTGGTCAATTTCCTAAAGAAGCTTTTGATGCTGAAATCGGTTAGTGGTTTCGATTGGGTGGCATATTTTGATCACTTTACAAAGATGAACAATTTCTAGCTAGTGTCTGTGTGGTCGGGTAGGTTGCTTAGTATTTGGAGTCAAACATTATATTTTTTATAGTCTCATACGGGTGGTGGTTGGTGTCTTCTTTTTGGTGTCTTCTTCTCGTTTTGCCTCCCTAGTCTCAGGTTAGTGATCGCAGTAAAGTCTGCAATTTTTGGTGGTCGACGGGGCCTGTAGTGACCAACGAATGGTGTCTTGATTGGTTAGTAGGGGTGTGTTCCTACAAATTTTCAACCTACATTGCAGACGTGATGTATCTTTTTTTTGGAAACTTAATATAATTATCTCTTACAAATAAAAAAAAACATAATTATTTCCATTCGATTACAACTTTTTGTAAAGAAAATTAGATGCGGAAAACAATTCTCCTAACATCAATACCTCAGGGAAGAATGCAGATACACTTTAAAATTTTACACTTACATTCCAATTAATATGCACTATGAAGTAGATAATAGAAACAAAGTATTTGACAATCACACATGAACACCAGATATACGTGGGAAAACCCTTACGGGAGAAAAACCCACCACACCGAGAGAAGTCACTTTGTATTACAATAATAATGATTACATACAAGTTTCAGACTTATCTTTCTGATGTCTATTTACAGCAGCATTCACCATGAAACAATCTTGTACAGGAACCTTCAAGTTACAATCTACACAAAATAGAATTCATTTACTGATCTTACAACTACACAGCAATATGTCAATGCAACCAACCGATCAACTATCGAACCATCAAGCATCTGCAACTACAAACTATATCCATGGCGTTCCCTGACTGTCGAGCTTCTTCACAGAACTGTCACAACGAACAATCTTCCAATTGTTCAGATTTAGCTTCTCCTATTGGTCCACGAGACTCCACATAGGACAATCAAAATGGTCAAAAGAATTCATACTGAGTTGGCATCTCGGTGAGACACTAACAGTGTCTCGCCGATGCCACATAACCTTCATATCGATATCGGCAAGAGTTATCCTTTTTGCCAAGATGTTACATCGAGTTCAGAAGACTATTGCTCAGCTTTCGCCATGTCGCCAAGACATATCACTTTAGCTGAGACGTCATACCGAAGCCTCAAA
The DNA here is from genome assembly GCA_007258455.2 of Sequoia sempervirens. NCBI lineage: Eukaryota > Viridiplantae > Streptophyta > Pinopsida > Cupressales > Cupressaceae > Sequoia > Sequoia sempervirens. The sequence continues at coordinate 45,546 of VDFB02388581.1, read as the reverse complement.
GTCACACGGCCATGATTTTTCCATTCGACAAGACTATCGCTCTCGCCAAGACCTCATGCCGAGTCACCAAAGGTTATACCGAAGTCATTTGTCATACTGAGCTTCAAAGAATAGTTGGCAAGACTTAACACCTTCGCCGAGAGGTTTCTCCAAGATCTCTATTGTCACCCCAAAGCTTTCAACAATCGCCAAGACATTTCCCTTTGCTAAGACTTTACTCCGAGATCTCTAAGCTATTCTGAAGACTCTTTATCATCGGCAAGACTCACCAAATTTGCTGGGACTTCTTACCAAAACCACTGTGTTACACCGATGACCAACTTTTGAACCTTCATCGATGAGACATTTGTTCATCGCCGAGACATCATAACGAAACAAACATGTTACTCTGATGAACCTAAGTGTTACACTGTCGGAGAGACATTGGCTATTCGCTGAGACTTCACCCCAAATCGACATAGGTTATCCTGAAGCCCATGGTCGTCATGAGTCTCCCCGATACATGATTGAATGGCATGTCGGCCAGAGATCCTTCATGTGGTGAGAGGTTACAACGACTGCACCTTGTCACAACGATAGGAACGTTCGATGAGATAGAAGCTAGGTCATAGCAACCTGTACAAAACATGATGCTACCAATCTGCTAGTCGGCCAGACATGATGGATGTCATACCGACTTTGCTCCAGTGGAGGTTTTAGCCTGTGATGTTTGAGGCACATATTTCCAACAATCTCCCACTTGACGAAGATCACATAGGCACCTCCAGAGCAGAACTTAACTTACTGAAAATCATGGGCACTAAGGCCCATAGAACTGGCACACCACCTGAACTTGTCTGTGCTCACTGGCTTTGTCAATGAATCTACAACATTCTCCAGAGTATCAACCTTTTCCAAACTGACCTTTCCATCCTTAACCATATCCCGTACAAAGTGGTATTGTACATCAATATGTTTTGTCCTGGCATGGAAAGTTGGATTCTTTGCCAGGAAAATTGCACTCTGACTGTCACAGAAAATTGTTATTTCCCATGCATCAAAACCAATGTTATAACACAAATGTTTCAACCATACAGCTTCTTTACAAGCATGAGTAGTTGCCATGTATTTAGTCTCTATAGTGGACAAAGCGACTACAACCTGTCGCTTGCTCATCCAGCTCACTGTACCACCATTCATCATGAAGATGTATCCACTAGTGGACCTTCTACTGTCAATGTCCCCTGCCCAATCAGAATCCACATAGCCTTGAATACTGAGAGTCCTCTGTGATTCAACCAAGTTCCCATGGTAACACAAAGCAAAATATGAAGTGCCTTTCAAATATTTGAAAACTCTCTTTATAGCATCCCAATGTGTTCTTCCTGGATTAGTCATAAAATAACTAAGAACTCCCACTGCTTGGGAAATGTCTGGCCTTGTACAAACCATTGCATACATGAGACTGCCAACCACACTAGCATAGGGTACACTGGTCATGTCCTCCATCTTAGTAGGATATTTTGGACAATCCTCAACAGATAGCTTCGTTCCCTGCATGACTGGAACCACTAGCTGTTTGCAATCATTCATACAAAATCTCTCAAGAACAGTCCTGACATACTTACTCTGACTGAGCCAAACCTTTTTATTCTTCTTGTCCCTGGTTATCTCCATCCCCAGAATATACCTTGTTTCACCAAGATCCTTCATTTCGAACTTAGCAGACAACTGAGACTTAAGATCAAAAATCATTAGCTTACTATTGCCTATGAACAACATATCATCAACATAGAGAGTAATAACAAGAACTCGATCACTTTCAGCTTTATAATATACACAGTGATCATATTTTGATCTCACAAATCCCAAATACAATGCAAAAGTATCAAATTTTTGGTACCACATTCTAGGTGACTGCTTTAACCCATACAGAGACTTCTTTAATTTGCATACCAATTTTTCTTTACCTTTTTCAACAAAGTGCTCAGGCTGGGACATATAGATTTCTTCTTCAAGATCACCATAAAGAAATTTTGTTTTCACATCCATCTGTTTGACCTCTAAGTCATATGCTACTACAAGTGACAAAATAAATCTAATGGATGTCAGCTTAGCTATAGGAGAAAATATTTCCCCATAATTAATTCCCTCGACTTGGGAATAACCCTTTGCAACCAATCTTGCCTTGTACTTTTCTACACTGCCATCCAGACCAATCTTTTTCTTAAATACCCATTTGCAGCGCACAGGTTTTCTGCCTTCAGGCAAGGGCACCAGACTCCTGGTATCATTCTTTTCTAAAGATGCCATCTCTTCTTCCATGGCTTCCAACCAAGAATCTGAATCGGACATTTTAAATGCCTCCTTTACAGTCTTAGGCTCATCAGTGCTAGAAATGAAAGCATAGGCACAAGTAGAATCAATCAATGAGAGCCCATACCTATCTGGTTGTTTCCTTTTTCGAGTTGACCTCCTCACTGGATGAGGCTAAGGTTCTTCTTCTTCAGAACTTTTAGAACTACTTGAGCTCTCCTCAATTTCAGGTACATTTTGAATTTTCAATTCCTCTTTCTCTGGAGTAGGGGGAATTACTGCTACATCCTTATTTTTTTATGACTTTGTCTCTGACTACATATCCAAGGTAGAAGGTTTTAGCTCACGAAATATTACACTTTTGTTGTATACAACCTTTTCTATTTCAGGATTCCAAAGCTTGTATCCTTTTATGACAGCACTATAGCCAATAAAAATACACTTGACAGCCTTGTTCTCCAATTTAGATCTTTTCACATCTGGCACATATGCATATGCCTGATAGCCAAAGACTCGAATATGTCTAAGAGAGGGCTTCTTACCAGACCACACTTCCAAAGGTGTTTTCTCAACAAGAGTAGAATTAGGAGACCGATTAATCAAGTAACATGCAATAGCAGTAGCCTCAGCCCAGAATTTCTCCTCCAAGCAAACACTACTAAGCATACTCCGTGCTCTCTCCATCACCGTCCTATTGAACCTTTCTGCAACTCCATTCTGTTGTGGAGTATAAGGTGTAGTCTTATGTCTTTTGATCCCATGGTCTTTACAGTATCTTTCAAATTCATTAGAACATAATTCACCACCATTATCAGTCCTCAAGCATTTTATTTTTCTACCAGTCTGATTTTCAACAAGATTCTTAAATTCCTTAAACCGACTGAACACTTCTGACTTACTTTTCAAAAAATAAACAAATTCTCTTCTTGAATAATCATCAATAAACAACACATAGTATCTTGATTTAGACAAAGAAGGAACATCTACTGGACCAAACACATCCGAATGAATATAATCTAGTAAACCAAAAGATTTATGAGCATTGGAATAAAATTAAACACGGTGTTGCTTTCCATATATACAGTGTTCACAGAATTCAAATTCAAGATTACAATCTTCAAGCCCCTCAACCAGGTTTTTGTTCTTCAAAGTTTTTAAACCTTTTTCTCCTATGTGGCCTAACCTATGATGCCAAAGCATAGTCTGCTCTGCAAGAATTTTTACTTTCATAGAGTTTACATAATTAGGGATATTTCCTTCTTTACCTCCATGAGCAGCTTTCAGTGACTTTCCAAAGACACTATTACATTGAACAACATGTGCATCCGGCTTAATACGAGGGGTACCAATTTGAGCACCTCTAGCTAGCACCATTGAACCTCTAGTCATCTTACGGCCATTTCGAGGAGAATGAGACTTGTACTCCAATATCATTTAGCTTACTGACATACAATATATTTTGAGCCAAAACCTGGTATGTGCATAACATCATTGATCCCCTTCACTCTGCCATCAGGGAATTGGATTCTGACTCTTCCATAGCCAACAATATCCAAAGTTGAATCACTTGCCAAGTAAACCTTTCCACCATCATATTCTTCAT
>VDFB02388581.1:0-41628 GCA_007258455.2 Sequoia sempervirens | reverse complement strand
ATTGATTATCTTCAAAACAAGTCAACTGATTATGTAGATTATCACTGATAATGTCTCCCCAATCAATAAACTAATCTCCTGCACATATGATAATTATAAAAAGGTATGTATCCATTTTTTAAACTCACTTGAATTTTCATTCCCCATCAAGTTGTGAAGAAAAATAATCATATTTGAGACTTCTTTGATGAACATTGGCCTATGTAGAACCTTTGGCAACTGATATTTTCCTCCCTTCAACACATGTAACCAATTCCTCGCCATGGTGTTGAGACACTCATTCTTCTTCTTAGCAAAGTGTGTTTGTGCAATTTCTTTGTCTATAATTGTAAACTAATCTCTGAGAGGAAATATGAGAACAATCTCAATTGAAACACCATCTAACTTAGCCACTATATTATCATCAATAGTTTTTACCTCCCTGGTTTTAGGATTATAACCTTTCATACATTCCAAAACTAAATTTGGGCATTGAACTGATATCAAAAATCCAACAACTTGATCCAATCCACTCTCAAATATCCTCTAAGATAATGGTGATATTTTCCCTTATTTCATGGTTTTGTAGAAGTCTTGTAGGTTGATGTGGCCCAATTTTATATATGTGATCTTAGGAAGCATACTCTCTAGCATTGATGTGAACTCATACCCTTGATATATTTGTACTTCATGATTATGAATAAAAATGATGCTACCTAATCAATTTATCTTCAAGGCTTGGAATATTTTATCATTTTCTTCACCTATCAACATGATGTGAGACACAACTTGATATGAGGAAGATTTGAGCTATCAATAGAGAGGAGTAATGATGATAACATTCAAACTTCACAACTATATTACTCTCTTCACCCACACATTTTAATGGAGAATTCTTTGACAAGGATGGTAGATCATAATGCACGAAAAATGAAATTCTCTAGCATGTGAGAAAAAGTACATCAATCTCTTCTCGCAACACAATATTCTTCCATTGGTAATTTGATCTATGTGATTCTCACAATATTTTACCTAACCCATTGTCTAGTCAAATCATACACTTTGCATGCATGCAAATTAGAGAAAATATCACTCTACAACCATTGTATTCCACTAAATGATATCTTTTGAAATGGCTTGTAAACATTTCAATTTCCTTGTATGTGCCTCCTCATCCTGTGTGCATGTATATGATGGTATCCACAACTACAACATATGCCAAACTCCCTTTCTTTTGATGAATCTTAATACATATTTTCAACACTCTTGCATGCATGGTGGGCTCCTACACTTCAAGGGATATCCACACTATGTTTCAAAGCCCCATTTATTGGCGTAGGCCTAGATGATGCAACATCAAACTTTCAAAGTTTCTAAAAAAAAATCATTAAATCTATTTCATGCACATCACACAATCATTGCATTTCATGAGATGACAATTCTTCACCATCCATATGTTTTTAGACCTTCACATGCTTATCTTTACGGGTGCTTGTAACTGGAATAATTGTAATGGCATCAAAAAACTTCATCAAAAAAATTTGCACCTCGTCTCTTCTTTTTTTTATAGAGGTTATCCACAAATTATTTGTAGCTATCACACGAGCCTTCTTGGGTTGAACCTCTTCAGCTAAGAGACAAGGACTGAGGGGTATCCATTCTGCCAAAATTCGCCTACGGCATGATCCGACCTCATCCCTTATGATGTCAGGGCTCAACAAGACTTGATCCATGATGGACTCATTAAGAACCATTCAACTTCACCAACAGATCAAGGGCCCATTGTTGTTCTCACCTTTTTGAGCTTCCCTTGTTTGCAAAAAATCTTGCAATTCTACCAGCACACTTGCAATTAAGAGAAAACATAAACAAATTTCCTCTAAACTCGATGATTTGATGGATTGTAATTCATGGTTTCACAACTTATGCATGCATGGAACAGATAGAAGGGATGGAGGCTTGAAGGCTTGCAAAGTCTTAACAGATTTGTTTCATCCATTTTGGCACATTCTACAATCCTGAGGAGTTTATTAAACACTTCATTCACCTGGTTTATGCTTCCACAATTCTACACAGACTATAAGTTTCTACATCCTCTTCAACAATTCCATTCTACATATCTTTATGGTGTGAGTTTGCAAAGGAAATGGAATACTCTATCAAGAATTCATGTGCCTTTGCTATACTATGTTGTGTCATGTTTGAAGGTTTCTAAAGTCTTTTTATTCGGTCTTTCTATGCTTTCCCATCTACACATGTCTCTACCAAAACACTCATAGCATCTTCCAAGATTCCCTTATTTTATTCTCTGATGGATTCCTACACATTGTTCCAAATCTCCCACATCTTGTGCAAACTGGGAAATATAGGTTGCTATGAGTTAAAATTTAAGTTTCTACAACCTCTTCAACAAATAGTTCATATTTGGTCACCATTTTACTCTCCTCAACCATTTCAAACATGGTTTTTTTATTTCATTTCCTTTCTTTCTACTTTCGTCCTTCGAGGTCTCTGTTTATGCCCATCTGAAGAATAGGAGGGCTCCCATCCTCCATGAAGGACTTATTTTATTGATTATGGAGCATGTTAAGTCTCTTACTCTGGTTCCTACCATCAAGGGAAAGGAGAAGATTTTAAGTGATGTGTCATCTAGTTCCGAGTCCACTTTGGATGAGGAGGAGGAATGGAATGAAGAGGATGAGGAGGAGGAATGGAATGAAGAGGAGGAGGACTTATCTCCGATAGCTATGGCTACTTCGAAGAAGAAGAAGAAGGTGGGTGGTTCTAAGAGTAACAAGACTGCTAAGTGGCTTACCCTTTCTAAGAGTGAGAACATAGAAGTGGGGTCGGATGATTCCTCTCCTAGAACTGTGGAGGTGGTTGTTGGTAAGGATGTTGTTGGTGGTGGCCCAAAGGTGGGGACACAGGATATTGCTATGGGTTTGGTGGACAAGCCACAGAGGTTGTCAAAGTGTATTGCTAACCTGAAGAAAAAGGCCTTGGATGTTCTAGCTAAGGACCCCAATGTGTCTAGTGATGCCAAGGATTCTAGTGATAAAACGGTGGCCATTGAGTATTCCCTTATGCAGGACATGCCCAAGATGGAGTAGGACAAGGAGATTAGGGGTCTGAATGAGGAGGATGCGGAGAAGAAAAAAGCTAAACAAGAGCCCTTGAAGATAAATCCTCTTTCTGAGGATTTTTCTTACCTTGATGATGACACTACCTCCATGTATGATTTATTGGATACGGCTAGGGTTGGGGCCATTGGTACCTTTAAGTTTGCTAAGTGGACTCTACAAGAGTTCAATAAAATTAATATTAAAATTAGAGGTCTAACAGAGAATCTGAAGAATGTTCCCAAGGGTTCAATTCCTGACATTCTTATTGACAGAATAGTGGACCTTGAAGGTTCCTATCATGACTTCAAATCTCTGTGTGAGGAAAATTTCAAAACTCTAGAAGCCAAGGTTTTGGGAACAAATGCTAATATCAAAAAACTAATGCAGGCTTGTCATATATCTGTGAAGAATAGCACAGACTCCTTGGAAGTCCTTTTCAGAAAGATTAGTGAGCTCAAGGAGGATTAGGTTTATTTCTTTGAGCTTATGGAGAAAGAGCACATGACTAAGGGCAAAGGGAAAAAAATTGCTAAGGATGATGACAAAGGACCTACTTTGAGATGGAAGGCTGATTGGAAGAGATCCTTTGATGTTGAGAAGGAGTTGTTGGATATGGTCAAAAGACATAGGAACCAACAGATTGAGGTGGCCAAGACCCTGGGTAGCTTGGATTAGCACCTAGTCTTCTTCTTTTTTGCTTTTTGTTTCATGTTGGGTTTATGTTTCTTTTCGGTTGTTTTGTTGTTTTGTGGTTGTTGGGTGTTGTTGGTTGTTAGTTATACTTTTGTTTAGCACCCGTTTTGTTGAGATTTTTTGGTTGATGGGTTGCTACTGGTGGCTTTTTGAATATCTTTTCTGACAGCATTTTGTGTCTTTTGTTGCAAAGGGTTTTGGGTCCCTTCAAAACCTTCTTTTTCCCATATATTCAAAATAGTCGAGAGAGAGAGAGAGAGAGAGAGCACACACATGCATCAAGCAGTTCACTCTATGATTTATTAATAGCTCTACCTTTTTAAGTGGGAAAAGTAATTGCTAAATTGGGTTGTGAATTTTCACAACCCAACTTTTTGAGTTATAGTGGGTTGTGAATTTTCACAGTCCATTTCTTTTTTATTTTTGCTTCAAGTTGTAAATTTTCATAACTAAAGTAATTTTTTTTAATTTCTTTCACATAATTTTTTTCAATAATAATCACTTTTTCCATCAAAATAAATAATTATTTAAAGCATTAGAATATTGAAAATTTTGAACTCACCATCAACATTTACAACTTCTCTTACAAAAATTTCATTGTTTGATAGATTTTGTTTCTATTACAAAAATTCAGAAAACAATTTACAAATCATCCTAGAAAACCAAATGATCTATGAGCTCGCCGATGAAGAATTTGTAATATCTTCATATTGGCTGCATTTTTTTGGCTAAAAAATTGTCACATTATTCAAAACACTGATACAATGAACCTAGTGAGTAATATTTGCCCAACTCTTTTAAAATTGTGAATTAATTGTTTTTGCAACTTTGTGCACAAAAATAGAAGTTTAATATCTCATAATTTGCGGAGCATCATGACTCGAAAACTGGTCACATTGGTCAAAATACTACCAAGAACATTCCCATTAAAGTAATTTTTACCATCTCATATAAATTTTCAAATTGAATTGTTTTTGTAATTTTTTCCAATTTTCATGATTATAATCACTTGGGCTTGAATTGGACAAATGACCTCCTTCATTGAACTTAGTGTAAGAAATTTAATTTTGATACAAATAAACTTGAATCACTTGGAAACCACACAATAAAAATTGTTCGTGACAAATGATTTAGCCTTACAATTTTGATCAAATACCTGATTTTTAGATTGAAAACGCTTGAGGAAACCTCAGTACATCATCTTGGTACAAATGGTTTTTAATTGGAAACCATTAGAAATAAAGACATGGTGTTTTTAGTTTGACATGCTTTATGCTAGTACTTTTTTAGTGCAGCAAGCTTTAAGAGGTATAATTAGAATAATATTAAATGATTATTAGAAGATAAGGCTTAGTTTTATAATAAAAACATCTTAGTGACTTAAGAGAGCTTGTTATTTTTAGCATTATTTTGAGTTTTGTCATGTTTAATCATTTATATGTTTATTTTGCTTCATCCTCGAAACTCCATATGAAGAGATGAACCTCATTGTAATTTGTACCCTAATATCTAATAGAATAATAATATTATATTCTATTGGTTCTTACAATATAAACAACAATTTACAATTATCAAATTGTCCTAAATAACAACTCCAGTCCTCAATTACCCATTGCTAATGGTGTGTGGTTGATTACAAGGTCGTGATTGGATAGTTGACTAGTGGGATTCACATAATGAATATCAGTCTCAACAAATAACAACTTCCTAATAATTTTTGAAGTTCAATGGTGAATATGGCGATCAACATCAATGGTTGGAAATGATGATGTAGCAACAACAGATGATGTGATTTTTTTTCCTAAAGCTAGTGAACTCAAAGATGAATAGAAAATGTAAATTTGCTACAAATATTCAACACATGGTCACCTCCAAAAATTGATACCTCCTTCCATGCAACACTTAGTATTACACATGAAAATGATAATAAACAACACCCTACAACTCTAGAAGTCATCAATGAAACCCTTCCAAATAAAGTATGATGTATTTGCTTACAAATAAAATCACCCAATCTAGAAACTTGACATGGACACTTTAAAAATCAGCCTCAATACAACCCCTATTTATGTGAGGATGATCTAGATGAAAATGAGGTTTTTTCTCCTTAATTTTGAAAATAAATTTCTAGATAGTTTTTATCCTTCAAGACCTCCAAACAACAAAGGGGTTTTATCCTTAGTTGTGAATTTGAACACGAATGCTCCAAAATGAAATTTCCAAAGGAATCATGATGCTAAATGAAGCCAAGTGTCACTTTTTTAAACCTTTCAAAATGTTCCCTTGGATTAAAATTTTCCTCCAAAGTATTTAAAAATATTTTATAATTAAGTGTTTAAAAACATTTTAAATCAATTGTAATAATATTATCAAACTGCCCCTTAAATATAAAATTGTTAGGCCCAACTTAAAATAATATTATTAATTCTTTAGCTTTGGAGAGGGGACATGGCAAATCATGTCTTTTCATATTCCTCTTAGGGATGATCAATGCATAGAACATTTTCTTAATTTTTGTAAGTTATTGTTGATCGCATAGTTGTATCCTAACATCTATTGACTAAATGTTTCGTCTTGTGAATTCCTTATCATTGTGAGGCATGTGGCCCTTTTCTTTCTTGTAGATTGTTCTTTCAATTCAAGGAATGAAAATTATCTTTTGACTGAATGGATTTTGAAGACAAGAGAAATGACATAAAGATTCAAAGCATGCAAATGGAACCTTTTACCTTGTTCACTTATTTCTCCTCCAATTGAGTTACAAGAAGAGTTGAACCCAAAACTCTCTTGATTTTTTCCTTTGATGTATAGATGAAATGTGGTTGCTTCTAACACCAAGGTTAAATCACAAACCTATGTCACATTTTATAAAGGAAATGACCAACACAAATAAAAAAAATCAACTTTGATCACATAAAAGTGGCCCTTATGTTTTGAATTTAAAAATGACATAAACTAATGAAATGTGGATATCTTGAAGAAGTTTATACTTGTAATTTTTAAAAAAATGGTTTTATATATTTTTGTAAATTTAAGAGCATAATTTTAACTGTTGAAAATTTCAATAAAAAGTGAGGTCGACATCACAAAAAAGGAGTAAATGAATTTTTTCCCTAATTTTTTCCCCCAAATAGCTAACTTCAATATTTAGTGCATGGAAAAATATTCAATGAATATTAATAATGTTTTAAAGTGAAATTTCACTAGAATGTTATAGTTTTCATGGGAAGTCAAATTTTCTCTAATTTTTTTTATCATTTTTGAAAAGAAAAAAAAACCCTTTTGAAAAGGTTACTCTCCTCTAGTGCACCATATATGTTTTAATTTTTTAAAATATGTTTTAATATTTTTCTATTAATTTCTAATCAACCTCATATTTGATTATTAATACCTACTTACAATAAATTTTAAAAAATCATAATAAACTAATCAAAATATATAAAAATATGTTTTGTAATGTTCCTTTTCTCCCCAAGTTATTTACGTATTAATAGCAAATTTAATAGATTGAATATTAGAGTTAAGATAATTTACAAGTTGTAATATTATTAAAATAAATGTGAATAACCAATGTAAAAGGAAACGTGTGACAATTTAATTTGAAATAATTAATATAATAAATTGAATAACACATCCATATAATTCAATTAGATTAACATCAAAATCATATATATAATATTTTCAACATATATCGTTGCATCAATGGTTTTTAATACTTATCTGAATCATAGAACTTGGAAAAACCACTCTCATCGTAGGAAGATCTCAGTGGTATTGTCTCTCACTCTGATGTAATTGGAGGACCTATGTAAAAAACATAGGATGTTCCTACTCACACAAAAGGTGTACCTAATCGCACCATGTCTACTTGTACAAAGCTTTGGCTAGGACAATCCTAGGTGTACTTATTGCAAGGATGAAGGTGTTGTCATTGATGTCAATTGGTTATCAATTGGCTGCTAATGTCATTGATTTCATGGAAACAAGTTTTTGATTGTATATGTCGAGGATATTGAGAAAATTGTAATAAAGAAAGTTTGTAGGTATTCAATGTTTGCTCTGAGTTTTGCTCTGAGATGTGCTGCTATGCTAGTGAGGATTTCAGGTATTGTTCATGGTTGTTGGAAGTTGCTATATCCATATTTTGGGTTTCTGGATCTTTGTACAGTATGAGATATGTTCACCAGTATGTGTACTATGCTTTTCTATGTATCTGGCTATGGTATAGGAGAAATGTAGTTGCTCCAGATTTCTCTTATTTGTGGTTTCAAGAATTATGGTTTGGGAAATAAGCTAATAAGATCATGTTCAAGTTAAGTTTGTTATCTGGGGAGGTTGGATCATGTTAAGGTTGTGTGTGCTCAATTGTTTTATGTGTTTTACACAGGTATTGGCCAACCTTGTGTTAAACACTACTTATGAAGTTCATGGAAGCATATTGAGGCATGTTGGGACTTATTTAGGTCCTCATTTAGTGTGTGCTTGGGTCGCCCTCATTCTAATTCCATCGTAGAATGTGTTGGTGCCAACCTAATTTGAATTTTTAAATGCAAATGGTGTGTGGCCGACCTTGGATGAGTTCTAAGGTTGAAGAAAGTATAAATACCTATTGAGATGATTGATGAAAGGCAAGATAGATGAAATATTTATGCAAAAAATTATGTGTGTGATGCGAGTTTGAGCAGAATAGTGTGAAATCTAATTGTTGAGTTTTTTGAGGTAGTGAGTTGAAGGTGTGCTCTATCATTCAAGCATGTCTACAAGCGTGTGAGTGAAGTATGGTGGAAATATTCATTGCATTGAGAATTTTTTCTCTCTATAACAAATCTCTTTTATCTTCTTTGTAATTCTGTAGCAATGAGCCCTCCGAGTGGTTAACCCTTTTGGATAGTGAGTCCTATTCCAAATAGTAAGTCCTATTTTGGAAGTGAGCCTTTTTGATAGTGAGCCTTTGTATTCAGTTTTGATATTCTTTATATTGTGAGCTAATCCTCACCATGGTTTTTCCCTTATTTGGTTTTCCACATAAATCTGGTGTTATTGTGTATGGTTTTACTTCTTTTAGTTTTTTCTTTTGCACTTAATGATTAATCACATTAGCAAAGTAAAGGATTTTTAAATGATAATTGATCTAACCTCTAGTGGAAGTTTTAAAGGTTAAATTTTCTACAACTGATCCATCGAGCCCCCTCTCAATTTTCTTGTTCAATAATTGGTATCAGATCTTGGTTCCTTGGAGAAGATCTTAACTACTTAAGTAAGGTCTGGGATGGTGAGAAAGATCACTATTGAGTGTCCTAGGTTCGATGGGACTGACTATTCCCTTTGGAAAATAAATATGGAAGGATATCTGGAATAATGTGGATATGATGTTGAGAAAGCTTATAAGACTGCATACACTGCTCTTTCTAATGGTCTGAGTACAGCAGATGAGATCAAAGTGCATGAAGCGAACAACAAGGCAAAGTTCAATTTGAAGAACAATCTTTCACATTCTGAGTTAATTAAAGTTGCAAATATGAAGACTACTAAAGAGGTATGGGATGCACTAGAAAAGATTCATGAAGGAGATGAAAAGGTTAAAGAAGCAAAATTGCAAAACTTGGAGGAAAAATTTTAAATCTTGCATATATCTAAAGATGAGAACATTAAATCCTATGTATAGAGAGTGGATGAGCTGGTAGGTGGAATGTGAGAACTTGGTGCAATAGTGGATGAATCAAGGAAAGTAAAGAATATTCTTAGAACTCTCCCTAATGCATATAGTGAAAAGGCATCTGCTATTGAAGAATTTTTAGATTAGAAGACCTATACTAAATATTAGTTGTTGGGTACTCTAACATCATTTGAAATGAGAAAGGTTAGCTTGAGAAATGGATCGAAGACAAACTATTTTCAGGGCTACAAGAGTTGAAGATCTGGATGAAGAAAAATTCGATGAAGTGGAAGCTAACTTTGTAAGAAGAATGAAAAAGGGCTCTGATAATTATCAAGGTAAGTTACCTTTCAAATATTTTAGTTGTGGAGGAATTTGTCATTATGCTTTGAGATGTCCAGAAAGAGCTAAGAAGAATAAACATAGAGAAGGAAAAGATAGCAAAGGAAAGATGATCAAGAGAACATATTATATGAATGAAGATGCTGATATTTCTTATGAAGAATTTGATTATGGAGATTTTGATGATAATAAATGCTTGTTCTTGGCTATAAAAGATGAATCTACTCCTGGTAATACTGATAGAAAAGTCAAGGAAAGTGCTCTGAAGAAAGTTGAAGATATTGTAATCTTTGCTCTTCATGCTAAACAAGAAAAGAACTACTGGGTTGTTCACAGTGGTTGTTCACATCACATGAATGACAATAAAATTAAGTTTATTAAACTTGAAAAATATGATGGAGGCTTAGTTAAGTTTGGATATGATACTGGTGCTAAGAGTTGTGGGACAGGTTTAGTAAGTTTTGATGGAAAACATAATAGTAATGATGTCTACTATGTTAAGGGTTTAAGACATAATCTCTTGAGTGTTGGACAGATGTGTAGTAAAGGATATAATCTTGTGTTCAAGGATGAGAAATGTGAAATAAGGAAAGGATCCAGAACAATGATTGCTACTGGAAAGAAGTCTAAAAGAAATATTTATCAACTTAAGGGTGTTGGTGGACATTTTTTTATGTCTCAGATTAATGACCATTGGTTATGGCAACAGAGGATATGTCACATGAATTTTGATAATATGGTTACAATTAGTGTTGTACAAGCTGTAAGAGATTTACCGAGGATTACAAAGCCTGTTAATGCTATTTAAGAGGATTTTCAGTTTGGAAAGAAAGCTAGAAATTGTCCTACAAGGGTGAGAAGTCTACAAGGTGACAGTTATTTTATGCTTCTGATTGATGATTACTCTAGATATACATGGGTTACTTTTCTTAGAGATAAATCTGAAGCATTAGATAAATTCAAAGCATTTAAGGCTATGATTGGGAATGAAGCAAATTTGAGAATAAAATGTTTGAGTTCTAACATAGGTGGTGAATTCACCTCCAATGAGTTTAATATGTTTTTTGAAGTTCATGGAATAAAAAGATAGTTATATGCTCTAAGAACTCCTCAGCAAAATGGAGTTGTTGAAAGAAAGAACAAAACGGTTCGAGAAGCTACTAGATCAATGATTACTGAGGCAGGTCTACTAGAAGTTTACTGGAGTGAAGCTATTCACACTGCTATTTATGTGTTCAATCGAGGTCAAGAAAAAGCTAACAGTACTAAGACACCCTATGAGCTATGGTGTGAAAAAATTCCTATTGTCAAATATTTCAAGGTATTTGGAAGAAAATGTTATATTAGAAGAGATGAAGAGAATTTAGGGAAGTTTGATCTGTTGGATATGATATCTTCCTTGGATACTCTACTAAAAGCAAAGCTTACATCTCAATAAAAGACTGAGAAAGATTGTAGAAAGCACAAATGTCAAGGTTGATGAAGTGTTGAAGAATTCAATTGAAGTTGATGGATATTTATTTGATGAACCTAATTACAAAGAAGTAGAAGTTGTGGAAGAAGAGGAAAAGAAGAATGAAGAAGAAGAAGCTTCAGTGGTGTCCCCAAATATACCTAAATATGTACAAAAGAATCATTCAAAAAATAAAATCATTGGAGACAAGACAAAATGATTATTAATAAGAAGGAGAGCTTCTACTAAAATAAATCTATGTTTACTTTTTGAAGTTGAACCTAAGACATTGAGTGAGGCATGTAAAGATGAGCATTGGATGAGAGCAATGGAAGAAGAACTTATGCAGATTGAGAATAATCAAACCTAGGAATTGGTTCCTAGACTGGAAGATAAAAACATAATTGGATCAAAATGGGTATTCAAAAACAAGTTGAATGAGAATGGAGAAGTGGTCAGAAGTAAGGCAATGCTTGGGTGTAGAGGTTACGCACAAGTAGAAGGTATAGATTTTTAGGATACTTTTGCTCCAGTGGCTAGGATGGAAGCTATCCAAATTTTTTGAGCATTCGTTGCTCATAAAGATTTTAAAGTTTATTAGATGGATGTAAAGTCTGCATTTTTGAATGGTGAGTTGGAAGAAGTCTACATGGAACAACAAGAATGATTTCAATTGTCAAATCAATTGGATATGATATATAGATTAAAGAAGGCTTTATGTGGATTGAAGCAAGCTCCTAGAGCTTGGTATGCAAGGTTGGATAGATATTTGATTCAGCAAAATTTCAATAAAGGTACGAAAAATAGCAATCTTTATTTCAAAATTGAAAAATGACAAAATATGGATAGTGGTTGTATATGTTGATTATATTATCTTTGGAGGAAATAAAACAATGTGCAAAATGTTTGTTGAAGAAATGCAAAATAATTTGAGATGTCTATGTTTGCTGAGATGAATTTCTTTCTTGGGCTACAAATCAATCATACAGAAAAAGGGATTTTTATTTCACAGTTGAAGTATGTAAAAGAAATGTTGAAGAATTTTGGGATGGATGGTTCCAAACTGGTATGCACTCCTATGGTGACTGGATACAAATCGAGTAAAGATGATGACTCTCCTAAGGATGATCAAATCAAATATAGATCTATGATTGGAGGACTATTGTATTAACTACTACTAGACTGGATATAATGCATGTAGTTTGTCTTGTGGCTAGATTTCAAGAAGACCCTAAAGAAACATATGTTTTGGTTGTTAAGAGGATATTCAGATATTTGAATGGCACTCCGGATTATGGCTTGTAGTATCCTAGAGATACTAATTTTACACTAAGTGCTTATACAGATGCAGATTGGGAAAGTTGTGCTGATGACAGAAAAAGTACAAGTGGTGGTGCATTATTTCTTGGTTGCAAATTGGTGTCATGGTTAAGTAAAAAGCAAGATTTAGTTTCCTTTTCCGCTGCAGAAGCTGAATATATTGTTGCAGCATCTTGTTGTACACAAGTTTTTTGGATAAGACATACATTCAAGGATATCAGAGTAATGTATGATGATCCCATTTTTATCTTCTATGATAATACAAGTGCAATTAACATTTCAAAGAATCCAATGATGCACTCAAGGACAAAGCATATATCAATTAGGTATCACTTTTTGAGAGAAAAGGTTGTGGAGAATGAAGTAAAGCTTGAGTATGTACGTACAAAGGATCAGGTTGCTAACATATTTACTAAGGCTCTTCCTAAATATACTTTTGAGTATCTCTAGGATAAGTTAGGGATTATTGCCACTCCTTTCTTGAACTAGGTGCATATGGAGATGCATCAGTCTGGTGGGTCTATGGATCTATCTTTCTTTTGGATTGGCGTTTGGTGGCTACCTCTCAGGGGGAGTAGGTAGTGTTACATGTTGTCATTGAAGAAGTCTTTGGGTGCACTCCTAAGGGGGAGTATTCTGTACTAGTAATGTTCTTAATGTTAAAAGGGAAAAAAATGTTAAATATATTTTTCGTTTGTCATTGATGTCAAAGGGGGAGAAAGCATTCTTAGAGATTGATGGTTCAAAACGGTTGTGTTGTCTTTGATGGTTTTTCACATCATGTGTTGCCATCAATGACAAAGGGGGAAATTGTTGCAAGGATGAAGGTGTTGTCATGTCAACTAGTTGTTGTTTTCATTGATGTCATGGAAACAAGTTTTTGATTGTATATGTCGAGGATATTGAGAAAATTGTAATAAATAATTTTTTTAGGCATTCAGTGTTTGCTTCAGGTTTTGCTTTGGGATGTGTTGCTATGCTAGTGAGGATTTCAGGTATTGTTCATGGTTGTTGGAAGTTTCTATATCCAGATTTTGGTTTTTTGGATTGTTGTACAGTATGAGATATGTTCACCAATATGTGTACTATGCTTTTCTGTGTATCTGGTTGTGGTATAGAAGAAATGTAGTTGCTTTGTATTTCTATGATTTATGGTTTCAGGACTTGTGGTTCTAAAAATAAGCTAATAAGATCATGTTCAATTTAAGTCTGTTATCTGAAAAGGTTTGGTTGTGTTAAGGTTGTGTGTGCTCAATTGTTTTATGTGTTTTACACAGGTATTGGTTGACCTTGTGTTAAAAACTACTTACAAAGTTTATGGAAGTTGTTGTGCAGTTTTGCACACACGCCCCACTTGGAGTAGGGACCCTCTTTTCGGATGTCTTTCGACCTTTGGTTTTATTGGATTTACCTTTTTTAAGGTCTTGACATGTTGGTCTTGCTGGATTTGATCCCTCCCTGAGGCTTGAATTGGTTAAAATTGGATTTTAGTGAAAATCCGGGTTTTGACCTGAATCCAGGATTTTCCAGCTCCGGCGGATTTTTCCGGGCCCTGGTTCATTGTCTGGTCATCGCTGAATTTTCCAAATCCGGGTTTCTGCCTAACTCCAGGATTTTCCGGTTCTGGCAGATTTTCCCGAACTGTGCTAAATTCCCGAACTTCATTAAAATCTTGGTTCTTGCTATTTCCGCAGAATTCGTGTTCATCCGGATTTTCCGCGTATCTGGGGATTTTTTGAAATTCTGTCCTGGGCTCGGGATTCTGAATTTTTTCAGACACGTCTTGTCGCTCATTAATGCTTGCAGTACCTTTGCTCAGATGAGTAAATGGGTGGATTTAAAACCTCTTAAGCATCATCTCGATTTTATCTATTCACTTGCTTACTGCTCTGGCGATTAAGAGTTTTCATTTGAGCTTTGAAGATTGATCTTGAACCTCTTGTGTGTGGATTGTTGGGTGCTGGTGTCTAGATTTTCATTGCTTGGGCGTGTTTGCTTTGAGGTCGCTTCTTCGAGTTCAAGTTTCATCTGGTTTATTCCATGGTAGGTTGTCGATGGCCCTTCTATTTGTTTATGCAATGATTGAGTTTTTTTGAGTTGATTGGTGGTCATTTCGGGTCGGCCCATGTTTAGCCATGATTTCTTTTATCGAGTTGGGGTTTGACCCATATCTTCGTGAAACCTCATCACCCGTGCCATGTGTGCTCGTATTTGTTCATTAGATGACGGGTGCATCCGTTTGAAAGGTATTCTGGGTCAGATTGTTTGCCTTCTTAGTGCGTAATTTTCCATATTATGCAAGGTTAGGGTTTTCTCGGTGCTCGGCCCAGAACAATGAATTCATTATGATTTGTCAATCTTGTACTTGTATTAAACCGACCCCTGCCTTGGGAAACCTCGGAATCTCTTTAGACTGATCTTCATAGATGGTATTTTAAACCTTGAGCTTACCCTACAACTCAGACATAATGCAATATTCTATCTCTCTTGAAAGGTTATTTTCAATAATAAATTACTGAAAACCACCCCAAGGTCTCTCGGGTGTCAGGTCATGACAATGCATAAACAACTCAGATAAAATGTGAAATGCTAGTAATCACAATTAGACCTTACTACAAGCAAACTGTATCTTCTAATTTATCAGATTTTGTAATATTATGATTTCAAATCCTAAATCTAACTGGATAATAAAGAAATAGCAAAAGATAAGGGTGCAAGGATATAATAAGATCTAAACTATTCCTAGAATGAGCAATGCAAATGATAGATATCTGGAATGGACCAATCTCAAATAACCAATTCTCACTTAACCCACAATGCAATATCACAAGAACGGTGCAATCTTCTGAGGTATTTAGATTTTCAAATCATAGATATTCATCCACAATCGAACTTAAGCACAAACGAATATATGGTCTAGGTTGACTTCACTAGCCTACTACAATCAGATAGTTACTGGGAGTATAGACCAGAGATTGCTACAAACATTCCAAATATAAAATCATAAACATCATTCATCGCACTAATCTAATTCTCAACACTGAACCCTAAATCCTTAAGCAATTTGAAAGATAGAACAACAAGAACCATGCAAGATAAACCAACACAAGAGATTTCACCAGGAAAACCACAATGTCTTCTATTGTATTAGATCACCAAAATGTTGCAACAATTCCACTGTTCTGTTACAATATTTGCTTCAAGAAACTGACTACTACTTCTACTACAAAATATTCTAACTCTTTTCTGCTCTTGCTTATCTCTATTATTTTCTAGCTAACCCTTACAATGGGACAAGAATGCCCTTTTATAGCAAATTCTCAAGACATGTCGGCCCAGCCAAACATTTACAAAATAAAACAACTGCCAAAACAAGTCGGCCTTAGGAATTCAAAATAAGGCACACATTAAATGCCGATACATCATCAAGGTCGGCCTAGACACAATCCCCCAATGCAACCCGGATCAATACATGCCCCATGATAATACGGAAGCACAAATCTCAAAAATGGGCATTAACTACCGCCTCCCTTGTCCTTGTTCTGGTCCAACGATCCTTGAACCCTCAAAAACACCCTATCCAGCTCAGTGACAGGTGGCAAAGGCAAAACCTTAAGTCTGCATTTAATGGAGTCAATCTCCTCTTTTGACTGCTCAACAGTCTTATTCCAATCACCCTTGTGAGATTGATATTTATCCATTACTGACAAGTATGTCGCTGCATCATCCAATTGGTGCCCCGTTATAACATTCTCGGAGTCTGGAGCATAAACATCATGCCACCATTCCTTCAGTTGTTCCAGACTCAGGTATTTAGGAGCAATCTTTCTCCTGCCAGTCATAACTTCAAAAAATGCAATGCAACCCTCATAAACACCAGTCAAGTCACCATCCATCAGCTTCTTTCATTTCTGAATCTTCCTCATGGCCTTTTGTCGAATCTGTAGAGCCTCAAACCATTCCCAAGGTTCATTTAATCTGGAGGAAGGAAGGATCCCATCTGTAACCAACTGATCTTTACCATATTCTATGATGACCTTGGATTTCTGCAGTAGAAGGTCAATGTCTTCTTTGTCCTGGGACAGCACATGCTCCAATAACTCCTTGGCTCAGACTGCATCTTTCCCAACTGAAAGGATATCCTTGATTGCACTATCTCCCCTTGCCTGCACATCCTTCAACCAATCCGTTGTAGTTTGAGCAGAGGCCTTCATCTTTTCAATTTCAGAAATAGTTTCCTTGGGCAAGAAACCAGGAGTGGCAAAGGAAGATGGGTGGAGAGATTGCAGAGGTTTCATCACCTCTTCCAAGCATTTCCTAAGTCTCTCATTCTCCTTTCTCAGCTCATGCTTGGTCTGAGTCTCCTTCCTTAATCTATCAACTATCACAGCACTAGACCCTTCATACTCCTCTATATCCTGCTCCATAGATGTTGGTCCAAGGTTAATAGTTTGCACATTATAATCTTCACCAGTGACATCTTCTCTTGTCTTGTCTGCAGCAGGGGTGGAAATGTGGATAACTCTGTTATTTACCTCATCCCTTTCTATTCTTGAAACTACCCTGGCTGCCTTCTTCTTTTTACCTTTACCTATCTTGGACAGCATCTCATCCCAATCCAAAGGAGTATCCTCAACAACTACCTGTTTCTTCCTTGTGATTTCCTTTTCAAGCCAATCTGGGACAGTAGGTTCTACTCGAATTTCCTCTGTTTTTTCCTCTTCCTGTTTTTCTTCTGGTATTTTCTCCTCTTCCTTTTCAGGTAGCTGCTCGCCTTGATCTTCTACTTCTGGCTCTACCTCCTGTACCGGCGATGGGGTTCTAACCGAGATATTCTCCTTCTCGGGTGATTCATGGCCCTTGCTACTTGCTAGAGAGTCTTCATATTGCACTAGAGGAGAAGGAAGTTTTCCCACCTCTTCTACCTCAAGCTCAGCTGCCTCACCAAAGAGTGCTCCCTCCTTGAATGGATCTGCTTCCCCACTAGTCTCATGCTCCTCAAGAGTCTCTTGCTCATGCACGCTTGGTGGAGGAGAAACAACCTTGGATGGCTCCACAACTGGTGACTTTGGAGGAGGATCCATCTTTTGCACAGTGTCCTTAGGAGAAGGAGTCTTAGACCTCCTCATATAAACCTTGGTCCTCTCTCCTGAACTTTCCACATCAATAATCGGAGGCTCCTCCTTGGAAATATCTCGACCTTTCTTCTTTGAAACTCTAGTTGTCCTAGCCTTCTTTGGCGGTGGAGGAACATCCTCTTCAACTGGCTTTTCCAACTCTTCCTCATCGGAGGACCTGCCCATCTTCAAAGCTCGACTTCTTTTCTTTCCTTTTGGCTTCCTTTTTGGTTCAGGCTCACTTTCTTTAGGGCCTCTGATTTTGACCTTGAAAGGTGAGCTCTTTTGAGTTTTCTCTTTGGGGTCATCTTCCCCGGATTCCTCTGAAGTAGACATGGGATTAAGGTTTCCCATCAAATTAAAGGTACAAGGTACCTTCTCGCTCTCCAGCTCCCAAACCTTATGCTTCAACCAAGAAGTGGTGAATTTCATAACCGGGGCCATTAGGTCCTCCAACTCTGTAACCTCATCTTCATTCCAGTTGATTTCCTCGATTGACCTATCCTTAACGGCCTCATAGGCATGATCTTGTACCAGGTTTCCATCATCCTCCAGTTGGTCAAGGATCAACTTGACATTGTATTGTCTGATTGCATCAAATGGAAGCCTAGAGTACCTCTTCTTTCTTGCTTCAAAATCATCCTTGATGTTGGCCCAATAGTCTTCTAGGTCGTCCTTATGACGGTACTCCTTGGTAGCCTTCTTTTGTGCTTCCCTAGTGATATCAAAGTTTGTTCTTTTGGAATGGAAGGAGAAGCCATGAGCTGCCAACTCATCACCTGCTGCATGTGCTGATTGGATAGAGGGGCACACCTCTGCTACACCAATTCCAAGCGGGAAATCCCCACCAAAACCTGTTTTATGCTTTTCCTTCTTGACAACTGCATCAAATTCACATATTTGTCTAACAATTTCCAACAACGCAATATGATCGGTAGGGTACCTAGGTAACCTGTATGGAGCAGCCGGGCATCCATCAATTCTAATGTAAGAGAAGGTGGGAAACTGAATGAACCAGGCCCCATAATTCTTTATCAACCCCTTCACTCCATCCGACAGTCTCACATGCTCCGCATTCTGAAGCATCCTAGTTATATGCATTGTAAATGCATCATTGGCTCTTATGTAGTTCTTGTGTCCTAGGTGCAACTCTGGATAAATCTCATAGACAATATCCTGCCCAAATGTCCCCTGTGGACTCAAACCCCTGTATGGGTAGAATCTGGATAGCACATACACCACATAAGAGGACATGGTGAACCTCTTGGTCTCTAGGACATCCCTTAGCTATTTATCAATCATAGTGTTGACAAGTCCTGCCCAGTGGTAGTTGGTTCCCTGCTCAATTTTGGTGATCACATGGACCATCCAACTCTCTAACACTCCAGCGGTCTTCAAACCTGCCACTCTACTCAAAAATGTTATGGCATCATAAATGTCTAACCTAAATTTAACCATGTGCAGCTGCTTGGGCAGTTTGGAGTAATGTGATTTTGGCTTCTCCAACCAAGAGTTGATCATCTGTTGAGCTTTGGTTGGCTCATTCTCATAATATGTTCGGGCCATGTCCATGTTCAGAGCACACACAGAAGGAAAATCCGGCATGTCAAAGGCTTGTGTAATAGAAATAGGACTAAAATTGGCCAAGACTCTCCCTTCAGTGCTGACAACCCTTTGGGTGTCGAAGTCATATTGTCGGGCACACTCAAGTATCAATTCATAGCATTGGATTGCTGGAGGGAACCCTGCCACATGAACAAGTCTGGACCTCATCATTCCTTGTCTTAGGACTGACAAATCCTTCTGAGTTGTCCTCTCCTTGAACTCCTCGTACCTCCAGGCTCCCACATTGGTGTCAGACACCTCGGACCACACAGAAGACATCTTGCTTTCCGGCAACTGACTCTTGGTGTCCAATCTTAACCTTTCTGCTTCTAAGATGGAGGACCCCTCTGTGTCACCCTTAGGTTTTCCTGCAGCAGTCTTGCTTGATTCAGCCTGCACTCACAAAAGATCATCATAAGTACCCAATTACCATGCATATTCTGACCAAAGGATTAGCACAAAATCATATAAGGCAATTAAAAGTTATCACAAATGGCCAATCCTTGAAAATCCAAAAAAATAAAGGAATCCGGGAAAACAGCGTAAACTGGGAAAATCCAGTCGGGGCAGAATTTCAGAGAAATCTGACCCAAACGGATTCCTGCTGCCAAGACATCATTAATCAAATAAATTGTTAGTATGGACCCAAAATTGTGAGATAATCATGAAATTCATCCATTAGCAACAAGAAATCGACATTTAGCACTTACTTCATAAATCCTATCTTCGTAAAATCGAAAGAAATATAATCAGACAGGAAAAACTGGAAAAATCCGGACAAGACAGATTTTCGCGGACATTTCAAATACTCTGGAAATCATTATGCCCCATGGAATCAGCTGAAACCGGGAAAATCCGAGTGCGCAGGAATTCCGTGGACACCTCGGAAACCCGATGAACGACGACACGCGAACCATTAATCAAACGATCATGCAATCTTTCTACCTGGATTATAATGGTCTCAAAATCGACGCTAACCGATCAGGATTCAAAATGTAAAGGAATTTAAGCTCTCAAGGACCTCAAAATATCCAAAACTCATGGCGAAACAGCGATGCCCTAATTTCGGTGAACAACCCCCCCGCCATGGAAACCAGGGTAAGCTCAAGGTTTAAAATACCATCTATGAAGATCAGTCTAAAGAGCTTCCGAGGTTTCCCAAGGCAGGGGTCGGTTTAATACAAGTGCAAGATTGACAAATCATAATGAATTCATTGTTCTGGGCCGAGCACCGAGAAAACCCTAACCTTGCATAATATGGAAAATTACGCACTAAGAAGGCAAACAATCTGACCCAGAATACCTTTCAAATGGATGCACCCGTCATCTAATGAACAAATACGAGCACACATGGCACGGGTGATAAGGTTTCACGAAGAGATGGGTCAAACCCCAACTCGATAAAAGAAATTGTGGCTAAACATGGGCCGACCCAAAATGACCACCAATCAACTAAAAAAACTCAATCATTGCATAAACAAATAGAAGGGCCATCGACAACCTACCATAGAATAAACCAGACGAAACTCGAACTCGAAGAAGTGACCTCAAAGCAAACACGCCCAAGCAACGAAAATCCAAACACCAACA
Organism: Sequoia sempervirens; assembly: GCA_007258455.2. NCBI lineage: Eukaryota > Viridiplantae > Streptophyta > Pinopsida > Cupressales > Cupressaceae > Sequoia > Sequoia sempervirens. The sequence continues at coordinate 20,751 of VDFB02388581.1, read as the reverse complement.
CCCAACAATCCACACGCAAGTGGTTCAAGATCAATCTTCAAAGCTCAAATGAAAACTCTTAATCACCAGAGCAGTAAGCAAGTGAATAGATAAAATTGAGATGATGCTTAAGAGGTTTTAAATCCACCCATTTACGCATCTGAGCAAAGGTACTGCAAGCATTAATGAGCGACAAGACGTGTCTGAAAAAATCCAGAAACCCGAGCCCAGGACGGAATTTCAGAAAATCCCCAGATATGCGGAAAATCCGGATGAACACGAATTCTGTAGAAATAGCAAGAACCGGGATTTTAATGAAGTTCGGGAATTTAGCACAGTCCGGGAAAATCTGCCAGAACCGGAAAATCCCGGAGTTAGGCAGAAACCCGAATTTGGAAAATTCAGCGATGACCAGACAATGAACCAGGGCCCGGGAAAATCCGTCGGAGCTGGAAAATCCTAGATTCAGGTCAAAACCCAGATTTTCACTAAAAGCCAATTTTAACCAATTCAAGCCTCAGGGAGGGATCAAAGCTAGCAAGACCAACATGTCAAGACCTTAAAAAAGGTAAATCCAATAAAACCAAAGGTCGAAAGACATTCGAAAAGAGGGTCCCTACTCCAAGTGGGGCGTGTGTGCAAAACTACACAACAAATGGCGACTCTACTAGGGAAATTCTCCCGAGCATTTCGATGACAAACTAGAATCAAGAACCCAGAACTCATGGTTTTAACTCACCTATCCTGCCACCACCCATGTGAAAACAAGGAAGCCCCTAGTCACCCAGACTCTCCTACACCAGGGTCAAAGTGTGTACATATGCATTTATTATCCTCCCTTAGCTGCAACAGGGACCAAACTTGGTATGAACAAGCTACGTAAAGATTCATACTCTAAAAGCAACCTGGATAGAGCCTCGCTGCCAGCCAGGCATCCATAGCCCCGACGAGGTTATTGTTGTGATTCTCCTGAACATAGCTCTACTGCCAGTCAAGCGTTCATAGCCCCGATAGAGATATTCAGATTCCCCTGATGAGTTGAATTCTATATATGTGACATATTTTTCTTTGGATACTACTTGTCTTTTTTACTGTCTTCACTTCAACCTGTGAACAATGAAGTTCACATTCAGGGATGAGAAACCTAGTGGCACTAGAGTAGAAAAAAAGATTTTTCACTTGTTCAAACTTCATGAGGATCCTGTGCAACTTCAGGTATTTTTAATATGAGAGTATAAGACCCTAATGTATTCCTGTTCATTTTGACTAGAAAATCCCTTGCCTCAACACAAGATAGGAGACATTGGACAGGGAATTCATACCATAAGGCCCTGGAAGGATGATTAGAGTTTGTAAAAGAAATACCAAGAACATGAGACCAACGCTGTTACCACCATCGTACAATTACAACCAGGGATCCCCAAAAGAGAAGGAACCAAGAGCAAGAGCGACGCAAACCAAAATAAACAAACCAAAGCAAACCTATTCTAACTAAACAAAACAAGTAAAGCAAAGCAAACCTATTCTAACCAAACAAAACAAGCAAAGCAAAGCAAACCTAAACTAACTATATACAAAGCAGGGAGCTGAAAACAGCTCAGGACTGGAAATAATGTTTCAAATACTGCCCATTGATAGGCAGTGGAATATCTTCTCCTGTGAGAGTCTTCAGACGGAAGGCATTATCTCCAAGTATTTCAGCAATCTGATATGGACCCAGCCACAGCTTGTCGAACTTCCCATGGTCCCCTTTTCGATCATGAGGTTTATCCCAGTATAGGACTAGGTCAGAAATTCTAAAATCCTTGACCTTAGCCCTTCTATCAAACCACCTTTTACCTACCCCCCGATGTTTGGCAAAATTCTCAAGGGCATTGTCTCATTTTTCCTCCAGGTGCAATAGTTCTGTCAACCTAGCCTCCCTTCTATCCCCTTCATCATAAAACTCATTTATAAACCGTAAAGTTGGGATCTTGAGTTGAATAGGGACTACTAGTTCTAGACCATATACTAAGTGGTAGGGAGATGTTCCAATGGATGACTTAAGTCTTGTACGATCTGCCCAAAGGGAAAACCGAAGCTGGGTATGCCAGTCCTTAGGGTTCCTTTCTAATAGCTTGCAGATGACAGTCAATAAGTTCTTATTAGAGGACTCTGCTAAGCCATTACCCTGAGGATAATAATTGGACTCAAATTTCACAATTATGCCATGATCAAAAGCTCAATTTGAAAATTTTAAAGATGCGAAAGCAGGACCATTATCACAGACAACAGAAATAGGGCACCCAAAACGATTGATAATAGCAGATTCTAGAAGATCAATCACCACCTCAGATGTACATTGCCTACAAGCAAAAGCTTCAGTCCATCTTGTGAAATAATCAGTAATAGTGAGAATGTACCTGTGTCCTACAAAAGATGGTGGGTTGATGGGACCTATGAAGTCCATTCCCCACTGAGCAAAAGGCCTTACCTCAGTGACTGGTTGGAGTGTAAGCGTTGCGTACCTTTCCCTTGTTGCTGCAGTCTGGCACGTGTGACAGGTCCTGACATGATGGTGAACATCTTTGAACAATGTGGGCCAATAGTAACCTGCCCTCAAAATCTGATTTGTTGTGGCAATCGCAGAACCATGGCCAGTGCCATACTTTTTCGTGAAATTCGTTTGTCACCCTTTCAGCTTCCTGCTTACCAAGACACCTCAAATAAATGCCTTCATGATTTTTCTTGTACAGGATAGCTCCCTTCAACATGAAACCATCACTCTTTAATTGTAGGGCTCTCCTCTGAACAGGATTAAGATGACCTGGAGATCGTTCGTTCAGCAAATAATAAACTATGTCATCATACCAGCCATCTGGAGAAACCTCCTCAATGTTATAATTCTGAACAGTCAGTTCAGGACCTATTTCGGCCATAGTCTGAGTGAGTCCCTGTCCTCTTACTAACTTCATGGGCTGGATCTCAATATCGTACTCTTGTAGCATTGTCACCCATTTAGCTCTACGTTCTCCTAGCTCATTTTGCATCAGAAGTAATTTGACTGTGAGGTCTGGAACAACTGCATAAACCTTGTTCCTGAGGATATAATGTCTGAATTTTTTACTGCTCTGACCAGGGCATATGCCTGCTTCTCTACACTTGGGTATCTCAATTCAGCATCCTTTAATGGGGCACTCATAAAGGCAATGGGATGCTCATTCCCCTCATCAGACTTTTGAGTTAACATTCCAGCACACGAATGATTTGAAGCAAATGAATAGATGAAGAAGGGCTTACTGTAATTAGGACTTACCAATACTGGAGCATCAACAATGGCCCTTTTGATTTCTGCAAATACTTCCTTTGCTTCCGCAGTCCATTCGATCTTAGCATCTTGCTTGAGCATTGGATTGAGTGGCTTCACGATTTCAGCAAATCCAGTGATGAATTTTTTGACGAAGTTGATCTTACCAAAGAAAGACTTCATCTCCCTTTTGCTAGCAGGTGGTTGAATCTTCAAGATGGCCTCCACTCTTTCTGGATCAATAGCAATTCCCTTCTCTGATATCACATGTCCTAGCAGCTTTCCCTCTGTTACTCCGAAAATACACTTTTTGGGATTCAAGGATATACCAAATTCCCTGCACCTTTGAAACACTTTGTGCAAATCTGAAATGTGATCCCCTCTATTTTTGGAAAACACAGTCAGGTCATCCATGTAAATAATGATGCATTTGCCTATGATATCTTTAAAAGCAATATCCATAGCCCTTTGAAATGTAGCCCCTGCATTAATGAGTCCAAATGGCATCCTCCTGTAGGAAAAGGTACCCCATTTAGTTGTGAAGGCAGTCTTATGCCTGTCCTCATATTGGACCATTACTTGATTGTATCCCGAATAGCCGTCCAGAAAGGACATCATCTGAGATCCATTAACCACTTGAAGCACTTCATCCAATGAAGGGACTGGATAGTTATCATTTTTTGACCATCTGTTCAAATTCCTAAAATTGACACAAAGCCTAATTTCTCCATTCTTTTTCCTTACTGGAACCAGGTTTTCCACCCATGTTGAATGTCTGATAGGAAATATGATTCTGGCAGATAGTAATTTCTGAACTTCTTTCTGTATGACTGGTTCCAATAATGCATTAATTGGTCTCTGCCTTTGCCTAAAAGGTTTGGCACCTGGCCTTAGAGGAATAGTATGAGTTATGATTGATGTATCATAAGTTTTCAAGTCTTCATAACTCTAGGCTACTATATCAAGGAAGCTACGCAATGCTGCAATTATTCCTTGTCTTTCTTCTAGAGTGCATACTTTGCCAATAAAAATGTTCTTGGCGTTATCTTCATTTCCCATATTGTAAGTATCACACTGTCCATTGATGGACTCCTTCTTTGATTCTTGTTCCTGATCCCTAATCTTATCCACGTCAAAGATTCGCTCCAACTGTACCATTCCAGATATCTGTCATTTGCATTGCTCATTCTAGAAATAGTTTAGATCTTATTATATCCTTGCACCCTTATCTTTTGCTATTTCTTTATTATCCGGTTAGATTTTGGATTTGAAATCATCATATTACAAAATCTGATAAATTAGAAGATACAGTTTGCTTGTAGTAAGATCCGATTGTGATTACCAGCATTTCATATTTTATCTGAGTTGTTTATGCATTGTCATGACCTGACACCCGAGAGACCTTGGGGTGGTTTTCAGTAATTTATTATTGAAAATAACCTTTCAAGAGAGATAGAATATTGCATTATGTCTGAGTTGTTGCTGTGCAGAAAACACCATCAACAGATTGGTGCTAGAAGGAGGGCTTGAATGAGCACACTGGATCGTTTCTTGAACGCCATCTCTCCAGAGAGATATAGGAGGAACACCAGATCTACCACAGGAGAGGAAGATTTACAGTTATTACAGTTCCCCACTAGGTCAAGAAGGACTCGAGAAAGGGGAGAATCATCATCACCCATCCCTTCACCAGCATCATTCGTATCTTCACATCCAGAGGTTGAGGCCATACCCATCCCTGAAGTTGTTCCCATTCAACAACCTCAGCCTATCGTTAACCAACCACAACCACCACCCCCACTTTTGCCAATGGCCTTCCTTGTTAATAACCCGTCCCCTTTGTCTTTCAATGCTTATAATGTAATGCCCAAAAACCCTAAACACTTTTGTTCAAAGTTCCATGTTAATGACCCAAACAGGACTGCAGAAGAGCATATAAGGATTTTCCAAACCTGTCTCAAAGATAGAGGGATTGTTCATGAGGATGTTGCCTGTAGGTTGTTTCCTTATTCACTAGGGGAAGAGGCTTTTTACTGGTACAATCACCTCCCATCCGGCTCAGTTCTTAATTGGAATGATCTTGAAACTACTTTTTTACAGAAGTTTAGAATACCCATTAGTGCCAATGAATTGTATTTGCAATTCACTAGAGTCAAAAGAGAAGTTAATGAACCAATATCTAGTTTCAATAATAGGTTTCATCATGTGTACACCAGACTTCAAGATCCTTATGTTTTGGATGACAATACAGCCTTGGGAGTCTATTGCAAAGCATTGGATAGCCTCACAGCCACCTTTCTAAAGTGGAGGCCTAACCCTCCAGCTAACCTAACTGATGCCTATACAGAAGCTGTTAAGCTTAGCACAGACCTGAGGCAACATATAACTAGGTCGTTGCCTACTTTAGGACCAATTGCACATCCTGGTCAGGTTCAGGCAGTAAATCAGGCACTTACCAATCATACCCCAATCATGAATCCAGTACCTCAATTACCTTTGGTGCCACATCCTGGTCTTCCCATGAGCCAGGTCTCTCCTGTGATGAATTTCCCCCAGCAGCAGGTTAACCAGTCCATGTATTAGCCACAGCTAAATAGTTTCCCTGCCTATTTGCAGAACTCTGAAGTGTTGCACCAGTCTATGGGATCTGCTACAATGCCTGTCCATCCTCAAAGTAACCCAAGTCGGCCCCCCTATGTAGATCCAAATAAAGAAAGGATTGATGAAATGGCTGAGCAGATAAAGAAGCTGAACCTAGAGGTGACCTGCTTGAGGAATCAAAATAGCCAACTACAAGCCACTCAGAAGAATATACAATCCAATCAGAATAGGGAATTTCCACAAGGGCGGAATTTTTATAGAGGACAGCGTAATGAGAGAGGATTCCACAATGACAGAGGATATAATCAGGATAGGGGTTACAACAATGATAGAGGTTTCAATAATGATAGGAGGCAGAATTTTGATAGAGGCCAAGGTAGTGGATCAGGATTTGATAAGAGGCAATCACAAGGACAGAACAGAACATGGAATACAGGACCTAACAATGGAGGAGTTCCTACTCCCTTGGATCAACCTGTCAACCAATCAACAAATCAGCCGATCAGTCAAGACAAGCCTCCCAGCGGTGTATATTTGGTTGAGGCTGCCTTATCAGGGTGGTGTAGGCTTCATAAGACAAGTCAGCATTCAGAGTTAGAATGTCCAGAGTTTCAAACTGCTGCTTCCATTTTCCAGTATGAGGTGGAGAATAATGCAAATGGGCAGGAGATGGTTCCTTCTTCCCCCTATGATTCTACCGTGCTAGTATTAAATCACGCTCCCTTCCCAGTAAGTGAAGAAAATAGTCCAGAGGAAGAATTTGATTCCCAGGAAGATACAATGGATCAGATCTGCAATGGGGATGAAGTGGCTCAGTTATTTAATGAAGAAACAATGAATGATAATGGCCCCCTCGATCAGGAAGAAGCTTATGTCAAAGAGGTACAGATGTTCCAGAGGAAAGGTTTGAGAGATATGCCTCATAGGCGCCCACATGCTGGAGGACCTTTCACTACCTCTATTCCTCCTAACAACTTTAGTACTCCCCCAGACCCTAATGCTAGCAATAATCCATCTTTCCCATAGGTATCCAGGCAGTACCTTTCGAAGGAAAGACAAGCTCAAACTGACCCACAAAAGGAAAACGCTGTTCAAGCAAGCAAAGACAAGGTGGAGGAAACCCCCAGGGAAGCATCAACTGATATGAGCAAAGAGCAAATGGCTTCCTATGTTGCTGAGGAGTTCAAGAAATTAAAGGTAAATCTTTCAGCGTTTGAGTTATTAAGATTCCCTGCAATTAGGAAGGTAGTTTTAGGTACTTATGATGCACGTTCAGTATCTTTGGATAAACCTTCTGGAGAGGGTATCAGCAATATTTCTAGTTCTCAACCTGTGAAGACACAAAGTCAGGCTCATAGTCAGACTAATTTTCCCCCTGGAGAAAAAGGAAAGGAAAAAGATAAGACTCAAGTGGCTCAAGTAGATACTCAGCCAACTTTGTTTCAAGGGAAGACAGAAACCCCACCATTTCTGATTTCTGTGTGCATATTCGGTAAGAATTTACATAATTGTTTACTGGATTCTGGTGCTTCCACCAATGTGATGCCATTTGGAGTTTGTAGAGCTTTAGGGATTACACCTGCTGACTCTCAGAAGAAGGTGACTCAGCTGGATAGAACTGAAGTAAATGTGGTGGGAGAATTAAATATGATTCACATGCAGATAGCTTCAAACCCAAGGATTCAACAGGTTATCAATATTCAAGTAGCTGATATCCCGGATGCATATAGTTTGATTCTAGGAAGAGATTTTACGAAGGCTTTGAATGGTTATGTGTCTACTGATCACTCTCACATGTGGCTTCCCTGGAAAGGAATGCCCAACCATATCAGAATTGAGAGAGAACCGAGAATGAAATACATGATTACAGAATACCAAAAGACTTCAACAGAAGTTCTGATATCAGAAGTTGGCATGGGAAGTTATATGTTGTCAACCCAGTATGAGGAGTCAAACTCAGAGGAGGTGTTGATGCTACACACGATGCCTATCGATGCAGAAACAGGATCCGGCCATGTTACTGTTCTAACAAAATCAGTTGAGGAAGAAGAACCTGAAGATAATCAGATCAGCCTATTGAACAGTTTTCAGGAATTCATCAAGCAGTGTGTGGAAAATCAAATTCACTTAGGTAGAAAGACAAGCTTTGAAGAATTACTCTTACCTAATTGGTGTAGAGTTCATAATGCCTCCCACCTAGAGTTGGAGTGTTGTTTGTGCCAAACAGCAGTAGAACAAGTACAGAAATGCATGAATCCAACCTTGGTAGTTAAAACGGATGAGCAGAATCTTCAGGAAGAGTACAAAAACAAGAAACCTATACTGTCTGAGGAATCCTGCAGCACTGGTAAACTGAACGGTGTAATAAAGAGGACTACCACTGCTGAATGCTGGACTCTCAGATTTGATGGATCCAAATCCAAGCATGGAGCTGGGGCAGGGTTTGAACTGATCAGTCCAAAAGGTAAGAATTTCTTTGCAGCCCATAGACTCCAATTTCATTGTACAAATAATGTGGCAGAATACGAAGCGTTAATTCATGGACTTCTTATGGCACTTAAGAAAAAGGTTAAGATTCTGCAAGTCTTTGGTGATTCTGAGTTAGTGGTTAAGCAAGTAAGGAGACTCAGACCAAGCATGAGCTGAGAAAGCAGAATGAGAGACTTAGGAAATGCTTGGAAGAGGTGATGAAACCTCTGTAATCTCTCCACCCATCTTCCTCTGCCACTCTTGGTTTCTTGCCCAAGGAAACTATTTCCGAAATTGAAAAGATGAAGGCCTCTCCTCAAACTACAATGGATTGGTTGAAGGATGTGCAGGCAAGGGGAGATAGTGCAATCAAGGATATCCTTTCAGTTGGGAAAGATGCAGTCCGAGCCAAGGAGTTATTGGAGCATGTGTTGTCCCAGGACAAAGAAGACATTGACCTTCTACTGCAGAAATCCAAGGTCATCATAGAATATGGTAAAGATCAGTTGGTTATAGATGGGATCCTTCCTTCCTCCAGATTAAATGAACCTTGGGAATGGTTTGAGGCTCTGTAGATTCGACAGAAGGCCATGAGGAAGATTCAGAAACAGAATAAGCTGATGGATGGTGACTTGACTGGTGTTTATGAGGGTTGCATTGCATTTTTTGAAGTTATGACTGGCAGGAGAAAGATTGCTCCTAAATACCTGAGTCTGGAACAACTGAAGGAATGGTGGCATGATGTTTATGCTCCAGACTCCGAGAATGTTATAACGGGGCACCAATTGGATGATGCAGCGACATACTTGTCAGTAATGGATAAATATCAATCTCACAAGGGTGATTGGAATAAGACTGTTGAGCAGTCAAAAGAGGAGATTGACTCCATTAAATGCAGACTTAAGGTTTTGCCTTTGCCACCTATCACTGAGCTGGATAGGGTGTTTTTGAGGGTTCAAGGATCGTTGGACCAGAACAAGGACAAGGGAGGCGGTAGTTAATGCCCATTTTTGAGATTTGTGCTTCCCTATTATCATGGGGCATGTATTGATCCGGGTTGCATTGGGGATTGTGTCTAGGCCGACCTTGATGATGTATCGGCATTTAATGTGTGCCTTATTTTGAATTCCTAAGGCCGACTTGTTTTGGCAGTTGTTTTATTTTGTAAATGTTTGGTTGGGCCAACATGTCTTGAGAATTTGCTATAAAAGGGCATTCTTGTCCCATTGTAAGGGTTAGCTAGAAAATAATAGAGATAAGCAAGAGCAGAAAAGAGTTAGAATATTTTGTAGTAGAAGTAGTAGTCAGTTTCTTGAAGCAAATATTGTAACAGAACAGTGGAATTGTTGCAGAATTTTGGTGATCTAATACAATAGAAGACATTGTGGTTTTCCTGGTGAAATCTCTTGTGTTGGTTTATCTTGCATGGTTCTTGTTGTTCTATCTTTCAAATTGCTTAAGGATTTAGGGTTCAGTGTTGAGAATTAGATTAGTGCGATGAATGATGTTTATGATTTTATATTTGGAATGTTTGTAGCAATCTCTAGTCTATACTCCTAGTAACTATCTAATTGTAGTAGGCTAGTGAAGTCAACCTGGACCATATATTTGTTTGTGCTTAAGTTCGATTGTGGATGAATATTTATGATTTGAAAATCTAAATACCTCAGAAGATTGCACCGTTCTTGTGATATTGCATTGTGGGTTAAGCGAGAATTGGTTATTTGAGATTGGTCCATTCCAGATATCTGTCATTTGCATTGCTCATTCTAGGAATAGTTTAGATCTTATTATATCCTTGCACCCTTATCTTTTGCTATTTCTTTATTATCCAGTTAGATTTAGGATTTGAAATCATCATATTACAAAATATGATAAATTAGAAGATACAGTTTGCTTGTAGTAAGGTCTGATTGTGATTACCAGCATTTCACATTTTATTTGAGTTGTTTATGCATTGTCATGACCTGACACCCGAGAGACCTTGGGGTGGTTTTCAGTAATTTATTATTGAAAAAAACCTTTCAAGAGAGATAGAATATTGTATTCTATCTGAGTTGTTGATGTACAGAAAACACCATCAACAGAAGTGTGTTGAGTCGTGTTGGGACTTATTAGGTCCTCATTTAATGTGTGCTTGGGTTTCCCTCATTATAATTCCACCGTAGAATGTTTTGGTGCTGGCCTAATTTTAATTTGTAAATGCAAATGGTGTGTGGCCTACCTTGGATGAGTTTCAAGGTTGAAGACGGTATAAATATGCATTGAGATGATTGAGGAAAAGCAAGATAAATGAAAGATTGATGCGAGATAGATATGAAAAAGTGTGTGTGTGATGCGATTTTGAGCATAACAGTGCAAAATCTAACTTTTGAGTTTCTAGAGGCAGTGAGTTGAAGGTGTACTCTATCATTCAAGCATGTTTGCAAGTGTATGAGTGAATTGTGGTGGAAATATTTTTTGCATTGAGACTTTTTTCTCTCTGTAACAAATCTATTCTATCTTCTTTGTAATTTTGTTGTAGTGAGCCCTCTAGGTGGTTAACCATTTTGATCAGTGAGTCTTGTTCTAGATAGTAAGTCTCGTTTTGGAAGTGAGCCTTTCTGGAAGTGAGCGTTTGTATTCAATTTTGATATTCTTTATATTGTGAGCTAATCCTCACCGTGTTTTTTCCCTTATTGGGTTTTCCATGTAAATCTAATGTTATTATGTATGGTTTTACTTCTTTTAGTTTTTGCTTTTGCACTTAATGATTAATCACATTATAGATTAAAGGATTTTTGAATGATAATTGATCTAACCTATGGTAGAAGTTTTAAAGGTTAAATTTTCTACAACTGATTCACCCCCCCTCTCAGTTGTCTTGTTCAACAGTACTTTGTACCCCTAGTTGGACACACTCTGTGTGCCCCTTTTCCAATTGTCATAGCCCCACCAAATCACTTTCTTCTTCCTTGAGTGATCTACATGCCCCTTTCCAAGTCTCACATAAAATGCTTTGTATAAGCCTTAAGGGGTGGTTTCCAAACCATCACACCCTTTCACAAAGGTTACCTTTAATTATTATTTAATAAATATAATTATTTCTCTCTTTTTAAAAAGATCTTTCTTAAATATTCTTCATTAATCTTCATTTAAATCAAAGGATCATATTATCCTTTATTTTTCTATCCCATTTTAATTCTTTCATAACTTTATTTTCACATTGGGGAAAAAGTTTCATAACATTTCTCACCTCGTAATTTAGCTATTGTCCTTAGTAGCTTGTGTTGAATCTACATCATAGCTCACAAAAGAAAAATTAGTTAAATAAACGTGGATGTAGCACTATCAATATCACAATAAATCTATTTCAATTTATTTTTATCTATAGTTTTTTTTACAAATTCTAGATTATGCCTAATAAGACTTTTTTCTAGTTTAACTTTATTCAAAAAATACTTTGCTTAATAATAACATGATTCAAACTATGGATTCATTTTTGCATAAATCAAATAATGATTTTGCAAGGAGCTAATGCAAGTTTATATACTAAATTTTCCATCTTGTAAACCCTTATTAAAAAATGTTTTATTTTTCTTCAATATAAATTTAGTAAGTATATTATTTTAATACATAAAACATGATTAAAGAATCATATGCATAACACATGCTATGAAGTCCCTAATTGCTAAAACTAAAAATACATCCCAATATGATACTCATGCATTCTAGACTACATGAGTATCCTCTTTTCCACTATCAAATATAATTGAATGGAAACAAGTAGATATTTACCCGTAAACAAAGTTTATAATCATTTCACATAGTCACTCAAATAAATCTCTATAGTAATTCCTTGGATCCAACAAGGATGCAATGTAAACCAGCTTATTGTTATCAATATGGTTTTATAATATCTGACTTGATTACAAATAATTTGAGCATGATATTAACTATTCACAAGTAAGCAATAATGATAAGCATTCCAAGAATCTTAGTCCTAGACAATAAGGAAAATATACAAGGTTATTGGGTTGATCAAGTCCAATAACAAAGTACAACATAAAAAAATATGGTATAAATAATTTCATAATGCATCTTAAACAACAATAGAATAAAAGTAAATTATCATTACCTACAGAGTACTTCATAGAGAAATACAAGGTTTAATCTTCCTTTAAGAAACTAGGTTAAGTAAATTTCAAGTCACTTCTAGGATGAAGATTTGTTTAGTTAAAATGATGATTTGACTATAAAAATAATTATTTGCATTGAATCATGTCCTATGATATGAGACTTGACAAGGACACTAAGACCTCTAAATAATGGCTAGAGACATTGTTGTTTTACAGGAAGACAACATAAATCATTCAACAATTTATTCCATTATATATTTTTTCATGTAAGGAGGTTCATCACTAGAAAGCTCTACAATAGTGATCCCAAGAGATAATATAGGTTCTTTTTTTGGGTTTCATATTTCATTCACAATGTATTCCAATATTTTTCAATTTGATTATGCCACCATTATCTACAAAAATATGATTAGCCTTGAGATCTCTATAAATGAATTCTAACTTGTGAAGATAAGTGAAGGATTTCATTACATCTTTTAATATTGTTGCACCATAAAATGAAGTTTTAAATTTAAATATATTTGATCAATATAGCCCACATATATGGCATAACTATACATAACCATTTTCCCACCATGAAGATGTGTATTTAAAATTTTTAGAGGTGGTTTCTCCCCTAGTAAAAATTTGACATGTCCCCATGTCTAAGGCTAATAGAAACATTTTAGCTCCTTATTATACCAAATTTATTATTACTAACTCTATTAAAAAGAACTTCCTTGTACAAAAGGGTTCTAACAAAATTTCAATTTACTACTAAAGAAAATATCCATATACCTAGGAAAGTTGTGAGAAGTTTGTAATTTCTTTTAATGTAAGAAAACTTACTTTTATGACAAGGTAGCTAATGCTATAAGAAAAGGATCCTCAAAATAATACATTAGGATTAATTATAAGTGACAAGAATGAGCTAAAAGAGTTAAAATGGATCAAGTGGTAAGACTAGATTACCTTAGTGAAAATAAGCCACAAATTTCAAAGTCATTCCAAGGAAATGAACATGACTCAATGACTAGTCATCCTTAACCCAATTTTATTCTCATTGACTTTGCTTGTTAAAACCATACAAATTGAAATAGACAACCAATTAGAGGTGTATGGAAAGCAATTAAGTTGATGTATTGTTAATTATTATCAAAATGTTGTAAATATTGAAAAGGTTGAAATCATTAAATTTAGTTTTGCAATATTAAAAACTAAGAAGATTCAAAAATATCTATGTGATTTGAACATAGAGATCGCACTCTCATAATATCCACTTATGTGGACATGTTTATAGATATTTCCAGTTCACAATATTTCACACATTCCTAGATTTAGTTTAGAGGTCAACTTCATAGGCCCCATTTTAACTAGAGATAGTCATAACTAATTTATAATTCCTAATATACATAATTTTCCTCTAATATTTCATCATATTTTAGCATTAATATAAATAATTAAGTCATCATAAAGTTATGAAACTCAAATAAGACCATATTTATATTTCTCATATTTACCAAACTCATTGTCAAATAGTCTATCATAAGACAATGATTTAGAAACTAGAATCCTCTATCACTAAGATTTTCATTAACCCCTAACTAATTGATCGACCTTACCTACATCATCATAAATATTAATATATAATTAAACTAGAATATATCTAACATAAGTTTAAATATGACACATAGATTGCACCTTCTACTAGTACAAACATTAATTAAACAAAGAAGATCAAGAAACCATTACACATGAAAAAAATGTCATTGTGTGTCCATAAAATTAAAAAGGCCACAAATAATATTTCCATAGGAACACTTAAGACCATGCTTTCACTAGCCAAGGTTGATATATTAGATCAATACACCTAAAATCTAGAAAATCTAGTTATCTTCTAGTTCATAAACCTTAATTTCATCAGGCTATTAAAACAACATGGCATATAGGTACGTAGGTAAAATCATTGAAGTTTCTTGTAGATATGTCTCCCACATGAATTGTGGTTTACTCAAGAAGCTAGGATACCATACCAATTAAGAGACACTATTTGTATAAGGAATCAATTCAATTGATGAAACAAAATAAATTATATGAGAGGAAACCAATAATAGAGAACCCAAGCATCAACCCCAATACTAAAGTTAGATATTAAATTTGATAGAGTTTTAACCAAAGAATTAACCGATAATATAGAACCCAAGCATCAACCCCAATACTAAAGTTAGATATTAAATTTGATAGAGTTTTAACTAATAATTTGTCACCCATTGAGACAAGTGAATAAGTATTAACATACAACCATTGATTTTGAGGGAGAAGATGGCTATGTTATCACCATCATATGAGGGTGCATGCAATAGATCAATTAATATTAACTATGTGAATGCAAAGAGTGTTTCAATAGCAAGTTCTTGTGTCATTTTATGCCATATCTCATGAAAACAATAAAGAAAAAAGTTAAAATAAGTGAAAATAAGCAGATAAAAGCAATCAAATCCTTGTGGCTAAGTCTTTAATCAAAGCTCCATCCTCAACTTTTAAATTAAAAAATCCATGAGATGACACCATATTATATTTCAAGAAAATCAACGGCTGGTGTTGATGTTGAAAAAAAGAAGAAGGAACCCCTTGATGTGTTGTCATTAATGCCAACATTGATTAATGACAGTTTTGTCTGATCCGATAAACAGTTTTTGGCGACATCTTAATTTGGTAATTTGGTTTGGAATTGCTCATGTTATAAGATCGGTTTATGTGGTTACAGTGTGTTATTTAGGAATACTAAATGCATCTATGATCAATTTTTTTAGTGATTTTGGTTGAACAGGTTGAAATTTACAAGTAGCGGAAGTTTAGCATACAATTTTTGGCTTTATACAGCATAAATGGGTATGAGTTATCTGGTCCACATTCCTCCAATGTTTGGATTCAGACTCGACAATTTTTGGGAGATGGTTTACAGATGTCAACATTATATATATTCCATATGGTGCATGTTTATTTGATCAAATGGATCATTGGTGTGTGATCAGTTAGCTTATTTTGTGTTTAGGTCCAATTCTTGGCTGACCTAACACATGTTATGTGTTGAAAAGAATATGTATGTACTATGGATGTTAGTAAAACCTATTTTAGGTCTATGCCGACCTAAATCAAGTATTGCATGTTTAATTTGAGTGTGAAGATGTTTTTGAATCTTGTATGGAGCCGACAAATCTATTTTGAATTAAAATAGGTCTACATCTAATTAGGATGACCTAATTGATGTATGTGGATGTAATAGGGTACATGTGTAGGACATTTTTGAGTTGCATAGTGTGTTAACAATGTAATGTGATGTGTATGAGATCTGATATTGTGCGAACTTGCAAATTTGTATGTGTGAGATCAAAATAAGGGCAGAATTGTTGTGAATGTTGAGTGACTGCTGAGCAAAGCACTATTTTGTATTCAAAGCTTCATAGGAACTGAATTCAACACAAGGAAGGTGCACCTTGTATTAATTCACACTTTGGTTTTGTAGCCACTTTTTCTTTGTATCTATTCTTGGTTGTGAGCCTTACAAGGACAGTGAGTCCTGGCAGTGAGCCCCTATAATATCTTATAACTGGTTATAATATATTGTGAGCTAATCCTCACCATGGTTTTTCCCTTTTTGGGTTTTCCACATAAAAATATTGGTGTTCATGTGTTATATGGTCTTGTGATCTCTTTCATATTTTTATTCATTACTAAATTTAGATACACTTTGTTAATTGGATGGTTTGTGATCAGTATTTTGGGTGTTCAACAATTGGTATCAAAGCATAGTTCCTTCTAAGAATCCTAACAGCTTGAGGCATATCTTGGAGTTTGAACACATGGCTGATAAAAGGTATCCTATTCCTCTGGAAGAAATTTCTGCAATTGAATATGAAGAAGATGACTACATGTTTGACAAAGAACTTAACACTGCGCTTGAAGATCTTGATAGAGTTGAAGGTGAAAACAAAAATTTGAAGGAAAGCTTAGAGGAAGCAAATGAATGTGTGAAAAATTTAAGAGAACAAATCAAGAAGTTCAAAGCAGGACATAGAGAAGTTAATGAACAGTTGAAGAAGGCAAATGAAGATATTAATAGACTGAAAGTACAAGTAGAAGAAAAGAAGAGAATTGAGGATTGTCTAAATGCTAAGATACAAAGAAAGACTAATGAATGCACAAAACTTGAAGAAGAAGTGATAACCCTAAGATCATATTTGGAGAAAGCAAGAGCTCATGAGGATAAATTCAAAACAAGTACTACTATGCTTGATGAACTAATTGTAGGATAGAATCCATCTAAGGATAAAGGTGGTTTGGGACTTAAAGAAAGACAAAACTTAAAGGAAAATCAAACACCTAACAAGGTTGACAATCAAAAGAAGACTCAAGGAAATGGTAGACAATTCAGAAATGAAAGAAGCAATGTTGGAAGACCTCCTATCAAACAACCAAATGCTCAAAGGTACCCATCTTTCAATGGTATTTGTTTTTCATGCAATAAATTTAGACATAAGGCTATTGAATGTAGTAGAATGAATCAAAATGTTGGATCCTTTTCTGGACAATGTTTTGTATGCAAGAAATATGGACATAGAGCTACTAAGTGTAGAAGTCAGATGATGAATAGATTCAATATTGGTAGAATGTTTCAATCTTTCAATGGATACTATTAAATACATGCAATGTATTTGGAAATAAGGCTAACTAGTGCAGATCAAGAATGAGAAGTCAGTTTGGTTAGAAAAATGTTGTATGCTATAATTGCAACAAACTTGGATACATTTCAAGACTTTGCAGAAGCAAGAATGGAAGGCAAACTAATCCAGAACAAAGGAATGAACCTGTGAAGAAATTTGATCCTATAGAAGTCAAGAAGGAAATGGAAAAGATTTGGAAGAAAAAAGAGGAACTTGAGAACAAGGATGAATCAAATGTATTTGTACCTCCCTTTGGTGTGGATAATTCTCTTGAAAACTAAACCCAGGCATGGGCTTAGGGGGAGCAATGATAGAAAAATCTAACAACCCCTTGGATATATGAGGTGTCAAGTAGTGACATAAAGATATATGGTGCAAAATGGTATGCTTAAGCTTTTGGAAAATATTCTAGTGGAAAATATGCAAATCTAAAGAATAGCAGAGCATTTTAGGGTTTACAGTGTAACAATAAACGATTTCTCAGCTTTTCAAAATTTTGAAGTAATAAATGCAAAATTAGGGTAGATCGGTAAGCTATAAAGTAAAATTCTAAGTTGTTTCTAATCACTTTTGCACATTGATGAAGAGAAGCGGAGTGAATTAGTGTTCAAAGGCAATTCAAAGCAATTTGGTTCAAAACATTCAAACCCTAGATCTTTTTGAGTGTGAAAAAGGTATTTACAACTATCTGTGCTTTGTGGGATTGAAATAGCAATAAATTTTATAATAATTTGAGATAGAATCAAGGTTAAAAGGGCTACACCAACCGTAATCAACATCACAAAGAGACCTAGACCAAATTTTATGAGGTTTTCATGGAAAGTTTTTGACAATGACCCCAGCGGTGCATTTTCGAAGATCCCAATTAAGGTTTTTCCCATTGAAGAAACTAGGACCTATATACATGGAAAATTGGATGAGTATGATCACCAAGTACTTAAAACTCAATGGTATAATGAGCTAACTGGAGATGACTTTTTGGTAAAACCAAAATATGTAAACCTAGTGCGAAAGAAGCTAGATATTTGGAACTAGTGCCCTAACTTTAGTAGTGATTTGGATGAGAAATATGTGAGGATAGCCCTGAGCAAAATACATGAAAAATTTATGTGGAAAGATATGCCTAAAATAATTTCAAAAGAATTAATCAAGGCTGTGACATGGTTGGGTGATATCGGACCCATACCAATGCTAAATTCTATAAAGAATGATATGGTTATGTAGCTAACTAGTGCCACATTTGACATAAGAGCACTAACAACTAAACCCATCACCAATCCTACTGTATAGTATGCATTGATCATGATTGGCCACAAGATCTACTTTACCAATAGGGAGAACTTAGTATCTACAACTGCAATCTATGTTGCCCATGATATGGTGGTAAATGGGAAGGATTATGACTTATGTGAGTTGCTTTTGTAGCAACTTCGGGAGAACTTGAATCAAACTAAAGAGAAGTATGTTTTTAAATTTGGAACTCTGATTGTATGCTTTCTATTCTACTTTTTGAGGGAGTTACTCAGAAGAAGAGACATTGTGTGGGATAGAAGCAAACTGGTGGCACACCAATTTTTTTATTATTTACACAACATTGGAGATTATAAAGCCTAAGATAATGCATTGACTGCATTTTTTGTAGTATTCCAAAAGAACATGAATGACAGAGAAAGAATTCCTAAAATTTTAGTAGAGAAGTATGCAAATGATATAACCTTTCTTGTATCCACTAATGAATGTATAATAGAGGCAGTTAAACCCAAAACAATATGGATTCAGCCTCTTGGATATGAGATTGTTGAAGATGAGGTTGAGAGATACATTGAGTTATTTTTAAATGGTCCTAAGGACCCCTCCTTGCCAAGACATGGCACATATGAAGAGAAATAAACTGAGGTGCACTTGGAGACCTCTGCACCTACGAGAACCAAAAGAGTTAACAAAAAGGTAGAACAATACTTTGAGTTGCATGGACTTTCAAAAGGTGAAGTAGACAAATTAAGAGAAATTGTTGCAGAGAGGGATGCCAAAGCAACTAGTACAGCTGGTGAGTCCTTTGGACCACGTATCTATTAGGAAGATCAGCTTCCACCCCTGCCTTTTCATTTCCAAAACCTACTGCCACAAATGTTGTGAAAGGGAAGAATGTGGAGACCAATGCTCCAATAAAAATTAATGTGTTTGCACCCTCTGGACCTAGCACCCAGACCTTAAAGAGAAAGGATGTACCTCTGATAGCACCCATTACTACATATGGAAGGAGGAAGAAACAAAAGGATTTTAGAGAAAGAAACCTAAGAGTTGTGGTAGAAGAAGAGATCAAGCTTGGATTGGAAGGAGAACAATAACTCACTAAGAAAAGGAGAAGCAATGCCACTACAAGTGGTGAAGGTGCATCTCAAGAAGCAAGCACCAGAACAAAGAAGACTAAAACTAACATAGTGGACACTTTAGAAGAAGAGGAAATAGAATTAGAAAGAGAAGCTTTCATAGTACATGTTGACAAGAAGCCTGAGAAGGAGAAAGAAAAGAAAGCATAGGAAGGCTCTCCGAAGCAAAAGCAAAACAAAAATAAGATAAAAACTCCTTCGGTAAGTGTTAACTCTCCTATGAAAGTAGATGTTCTTGTTAGCAATATGTTGAATCATGACAATATGTTAGAAGCCACAACAAATTTATATGAAGAAGTGGATGAAGAAGGTCATAAAACAATCATTGAAGTAATCATTCAATATACTATCATTCTAGAGACTGATATAAACAACATTCAAGAAAAATTTCCTACAGTTGTGTGGAATGCATTGATGGAAAGAAGACATGAGGCTATTGAAAAGGAAGATAAGATGAAACCCGATGCTCTAGAGGAAATTGGATCCTTTTTATCTGAAAATGACAAAGCCACACTATTTGAAGTGTATACCAAATAGTCCAGGGTTAAACAAAGAGTAACCATACTTATGGGAAGAGAAGAGGACAGAGTAGAAAAGCTAAAACAAGATACAATAAATACGGTTAGTGATATTGTAGACAAGTTTGGGATGATTCCAGTTTCATCATCTAAAACTACTCAAGAAAAGGAGTATGACAGTGCAAAGGTTACTAATGGAGAGAAAAATATTCCTCAAATTACCAATTCACTTGTTTTTAAAGTAGTTTTAGAAGATATAAATGCTCAAATTACAGAAGAAACTCCATCATTTGATGACACAGAGAATGTGGTGATTTCTCCACCACTAGTAGATGATGCAAATGCTTTCTCAGAGACATCCGCTCCTTTGGAAGATATTGAAAATACAGCTAGTGAAAATAATGAAGACTAGAATAAGGTTGATGCCAATGATGAGAAGATATAAATGCTCAAATTGCAGAAGAAAATCCATCATTTGATGACACAGAGAATGTGGTGATTTCTCCACCACTAGTAGATGATGCAAATGCTTTCTCAGAGACATCCGCTCCTTTGGAAGATATTAAAAATACAGCTAGTGAAAATAATGAAGACTAGAATAAGGTTGATGCCAATGATGATGTTGAAGAACACCATGACAAGAAAAATGAGGATGTTGGAAATGAAGGTGAAGAAAATAAAAATGGA
>VDFB02388580.1:25225-41080 GCA_007258455.2 Sequoia sempervirens | reverse complement strand
ATTTCATAAGGTTTGAGGTTAGCAATGATTAGATTAACAATATAAACCCAAAGAAGTTATGAAGTACAATGGAAGCAAATAATAACAAAATGATTATACCATATTCATGAAGCTCCCATGAATCACCTCCATAGCACCTCCTAGCTTGCAGCGTATGATTGATGCCCTTAGATCGAGTGTGTGAACAATTTGACTATGCCATTGTCCTATGCAAGTTTTGAAGGATTTAAGTAAAATTATGCCTATGCCTATGATAAATGATAAATAACAAATGATAAATGACTATAATGCCTGTAATAATGAAGTGGTCCCTAAATTATGAACAAAATTGACATTTTATAGAAAATGCAATTTTGAATGGACAGATGAGATCGACCTTTGACAAAAACCTAAAATCAAAGGACAAGATTCAATCTGATAATCCCTAATCAGGGTTAGGGAAAAATCCGTAAGTGAGTGGTCAAGATGTCATTTGAGAAAATTAGATCGGCGATGGAGAAAATATGAGATAATTAATTTCAAAAATAAAGATTTTCAAAATTAAGAAGATAAAGATAGCCTGCTTTGTGAGATTTGAAAAATCAGATAAAAGATGGACTGAAAAGAAAATTTGATAAAATCAAGAACCTGCTTGCTTTATTTGATTTTTATGGAAGAAAGCTATCAATTTGAATTAAATCAACTCAAAATATGGATTTTGTGAGACAAATAAATAATCTTTTTAGATTATTTACCAAAATGGACTATCAGTTAAGATTGTGATGAAATTTTAAATAATTTCATTTATTTAAAATGAGAGGAATATTAATTTTGTCAATTTAAATAATTAAAAATAATTATTTAATTTAGCAGATATGATCAATAATTAAATAAATTAATCAATTCATTTAATTATGACAATTAGTGACATATTAAATAAATGAATAAAACTTATTTATTTAATAATCAGGAAGAAATGATTGAAGAAGGGTGATTAAATAAATTAAGAAATTTATTTAATTAAGGGAAGACTTAGACAATTAATGACGTATTTAATAAATAAATAAAATTTATTTATTTAATAATCATGAAGAATACAAAGACATGAATTAATTAAACAATTATAAATTATTTAATTAATAGTCGAATGTGGACCAAGGACATAATTAAATGTCATAATTATGCTAGGGCGAAAGTGGTAAAATGAAGCTTGAGGCCTAGGTCATTTTTAAGTGTCTCTGACTACAAGTTGGGCCGTTAGTGCATCTACTATAGGATTGTTGGCAGCATCACACATGCTGGTAATTTGTATCCCATGGGTTCCCATTTGTTGTGATGGTATGTTTTAATTTGTAATGTATTGATGTGGAACATATTGCGCATTTTGAGTTGGGATTTGTTGGTATTGAGCATTTTGAGTGGGAATTTGTGGTTATGTATGAATATGGGATACATATGTGGGAATATGTGTTCCAACAGTGTTAAATTATATTTGAGGAATTTGTTGCTCTTGAACGTTTTGATGACCAAATAGATTCATGTGTTGTATCACTTGGTTTCCTTGCCCAAATTGATAAATATTACCATGTGGGAAATTTGTGATTTTCCTTTGGGGAACACTAGTGTTGGTATTGACTTGAGTTCCTTATGATGAGGTATTGACGTTGGATTGAGGTCCTTGAATAATAATTCATCTTTTTTTTCTCCCAAAAGGGTTTGATGAGGTTGTCCCCATAGCATTGGATGAGGACCCAAATGTATCCCCAACAGTTTGTGATGCAATTGTCGATATTTGTGGCATTGATTGTGATATGGTTTGTGCTATGGTTGATGTCCCCAAAGCAGATGTTGTGTTGACTGTATTTGTTTTGTTTTGAGTTGTTGTGCCAATGGAGGTAGTGTTGATTTTGTTTGTGGTATTTTGAGTTGTTGCACCAATGGGGTTGTTGCTAGCATTATGTGGTGGCATTGAATGAGGTTGACTAGTTTGTGTGCCATGGTCAGGTGATGCTGCTCTCAAGGTATTAATATTGAATCCTCATGGAAATTTAGCTCCTTGGTGTAGAAGCATGGCTAAATATCATTCTGAATCTTGTAAGAACAATTCTTCTACAAAGGAAGCCACTTCGAGGTTTTGGGCAACAACCTCTACGTCTTCCATGAACACTTGTCCATTTTCATCTCTACGTATGAAATGCTCAAAGGGATTGTTGCATGATGAAGATACAATGTTCACGTCATTAAAATGATTGATGAAAGTTGTCCCCGTGTCGGTGTTTAAGTTCATCCCACTAGGATAGTTGTAAAGATTGTTT
This sequence comes from Sequoia sempervirens, assembly GCA_007258455.2. Classification (NCBI taxonomy): domain Eukaryota; kingdom Viridiplantae; phylum Streptophyta; class Pinopsida; order Cupressales; family Cupressaceae; genus Sequoia; species Sequoia sempervirens. The sequence goes on along the minus strand of VDFB02388580.1, from coordinate 38,786 downwards.
TCCTGTCCAAAGGGATCCATTTCTCTTCTCTTTCTTTGTAGTCTAGTCCTAACCATATAAGATTGGCTCAAATAAAGGAGGTATAATGTGGATGATAACCAAGTCTATGTATGAGAATCATATGACATTAAATCTATGTTTTTGGATTTTTGGTTATAAGAAGATAATGCTAATGCAACTATGTTTTTGGTCTTTTTGGCATAAGGAGTGCAATAATGTATGATGCAAGGTGACAATTTTGTCTAAAGAGAAGGTCCAATGCAAAGTGATAGTGAGGACTAAAAGGAATAAAAATGATGGAAGACTTATGCTATGACAATGCAAATGCAAGGTACAAACAAGCTCTAAGGTGTAATCAATTTTGGGAGATTTTTAGGAGAGGTTGACTAACCATCCAAAGTTTGGCCAATGTCTCAATTTTGATTGTCAAAGGACTATTTATAAGACCGAGTGAAATGACAAAGTGACAAAGTGAGATCCCCAAACTAGACTTATGAGATGGAAATATCTCACATAAAATGAGAAAGACTAAAGGAGTGATTTTTGACTTGGTCCAATGAAAATCTACTTTTGGAAGCAATGGTTTTACAAAGTATGGAAAGTTTTCCTATTCTAAAGTCTTCAAAATGAAGACCTAAGATTTTTTCTATGCTAAAAATGATTGTGTATTCTAAGTTGCAACTAGAATTTTGTAATGGTAAACCTATGGTAAAAGCTAAATGTCAACCAAAAAGTGTAAAGATGGACAATTTTGAGCAAATATTTTATGGTTTTTAAACAGAGACCACTGGGAAAAGATGTTTAGAAACATATTCAAAATGTTTGGTTTTGGACTAGGATAGTAATAATCTTTTTCCTAAGTGACAGGAAGATGCGGTGTTTCAGATATCAGTTGTGTTGCAGTTTACAAATGTGTTGTTTTAGACAACGGATGCATTGCAACATTATCAAATGCATTGTTTCAGACATCGAATGCAGTTCACTAAGTCATATGTGTTGTTTTGTGTATCAAATGTGTTTTAGTATAGTCAAATGTGTGTTACAGAGTCTTAGTTGTGTTGTAGTTTGAATAGGGTCTAGTTTTCTTGCAAATTTTGACAGATTTGTGAAGTTGTTTTAGTTTGACTATGATTTTCCATATTTGTAAAAGGTGTTTTATGTGTTCATTGAATCAACAAACATTTTGAAAACACATGATTTTGTCTTGAATTGTAGGAAATGAGCACATTGAAGACAAGCACAAATCCTATGGATGGCAAGGACTATATTCACTAGATTTCCACTTGGATTTCTCTAGCTGTGCTTATTCTTAGCGGATGACTTAGAAGCTTGGCCACATTAGATCCCCTCCATGGAACTCACTTCTCTAGGTCAACCAAGCTTCGAGTTCTCATGACTCTCCCATGAAAAACTCTTCATCTCTACTAAGAACCAAGAGTATGTGGGGTGGCTTGGGAACAACCATTCCTGCACCAATGAATAGAAAGGGATTTTGGCAACTACACAAATGGTTTTTAGTTAGGGCACCTATTCAGGTGGTCACACATGAGGCAAGATTGGCTCTGATAAGGAGGTTTCCTAGGCTACGAAAGTTACGCTCTACAAGATTTTAAGCACCATGCAGATACTGAGGGAATCACTTGTCTGTGTGACACATCCGCACCTGTAATGCTAAGTTTTCCAGTAGCATTCACATTTATATACTGGTCGGGAGTAGCTTTTATTTATCTCATTTTCAGTTGGATCATTCCCTTTGGTGAGTACTTTTTCTCACAAGGCAGACCCTCCTAGAGTTAATAACAATTTCTCTTACACCCAGGATCGCACAAGTGCACAAGGGGAGAGGATACTCTTATTATTAAATCGGGATTAAAAAAAAGCGAAATGAAAACAAATCTTTCATTCCACACTCACAAGATTGTTCATTTTAATGCCCAAATCAAAATATGTGGGTGTCAAAGCAACAACCCCTAAGTGTTTTTGATTCTCCAGATCACAGCAAAACACAAGAGAAGTGCATACACACTAAGAAATTATCACTACACCACAAGACACTTCAAACACTCATTCATTTTAGCCCAACTTATTATGAGACAAGAAAATTTATTTTTAGGTTAATGTTGTGAGAATGCAAGTAAATTTTTAACCTTGATGAGTGTAGATGAAAATTGTGTTCATTTTAATCCCATGAGTGTGAATGCAAGTTCATTTTAAACCATGAATTGTGATATGCAAGTCATAATTATGGTTGTTTGTTTGTTTGTTGCTTTAGAGTTGAAAAGGGATTTGTAAAATCATCAACAAAACAAGGGTTAGTATCTCCTTCCAGCTTGCCACATGCTTCCAAAAAAATATTAGTAACCAAAAAGCCCTAACCTATTAAAGCTAAAAAGAGAAAACTAGAAAATGTTACCAAAAACTGAGAGTAAACTTGCAATAGGAAAATACGTCTCTTTGTCTGTCAAATGCGGCTCAACATAGATGCGTTGTTCGGGATTTCAGATGCATTGCAACACGTCAAATACGTCTCTATGAAGGTCAAATGCATCTCGGCTCTATGGATGCATCATTCCTGAACACAGATGCATCGCAACGCATCAAATGTGGCTTAGAAAATTGTGTTTGTGGCTTTTCATACCTGTACCTACAAAAAGGACGAAAAGGTCATATGAAAACTACAAAATGTGTTTTTGGCATCAGGTTCACCAATGTAACTAAGGTAAAAATCTAAGTTAGCATGAAATAAAATGCATAAAACAAACCCTAGCTAAACAATGAAGCACAAAGGAGGAAAATAGCATAAAAGAAAGGAATGATTTCACCAAGCAGCGTTCATGCCCTTCATGATTAACCTTCATTTCCCTTCTCCATTTGTTGTAAAATGATATTTTCCCTCAAATTTTTGTAAGCAACTATGACCTATGACAAAGACCTAAGCAAATATTGAAGGATTTGACTCAAGATAGCAAGTGTACTAAAAAATTGCAAGTATGAAAACTGTACAAGCCTAAAGTCTGAAGCATGAAGTCATGAAGTCAAGAGATATATGCATGAAGTGACAAAATGAGGTTGACATTGCCTTTTTATAGAAAATTCAATTTTGGATGAATGGCCAGGATTGAAAGTTTGACGCAACCCTAAGATCAAAGGCTGAAATTACATGTGACAACTAGCAATTAGGGTTAGGGAAAAATATGGGTAAAATTTTAAATGGAGGGCTATGATTTGATTTTAGGAAAATCAAATCAAAAGTCAAGAATGCATGTGACAAGAAGATATTGGGCACAAAAAAAGAGATTGCTAGAAAATCAAATAATAATTTAAAATTATTTGATTTAGGAGGCTGAGTTGACCTTTTAAATTAAAAATTAGTTTAATTCAAAAGTCATGGGGTCATGTGACAGTAAATAATTATTTCAAATTACTTACTTGGTGTGAAAATAGAAAGTGGGGGAATTTAAATAAATGACTTTACTTAGAATTAGAAGAAAAGTCAAGGTGGACAATAATTAAATAAATCATAGAAATTTATTTAATTATAAAAAGACAGAATTAATGATGTATTTAAATAAATAAAGTTTATTTATTTAAATAATCAGGAGGAAATAGTAGAAAAATAATAATTAAATAAATTTAGGAATTTATTTAATTATAGAGAGACCTAAGAAATTAGAGACGTACTTAAATAAAATAAATGTAATTTATTTATTTAAATAGTCAGGAGGAATAAAGGATATGATTTAATTAAATAATTAAGAATTATTTAATTAATAGTTGAATTTGGAACAAAGGACATAATTTAAATATTTTAATTATGTTGAGAAGAAATATGGAGAAAAATAAAGTTTGCAAGCCTAGGTCAATTTTATGTGTCTACACCTACATCACTAGTAAGAAAATATCCAAGTTCATCCTTAATTACATCATATCCTAGTACGGTGTTCCCCAATCTATTATCATGGATAATGGTCATCCCTTCAAAAATTAGGATGTTCATGCATTATGTGAAAGGTTTTTTTGGTGTTTTTCCCAGCTGAACCTTTAAAATCCTCTAAAGGATACCCAATCCTTATGCTTAAGAACTTCAAGATTAGTGGACAACAAATAGGAGATGGATTCTACACTTTTCTCCCCTGCACTTCAAGCTCTACAAAACCTAGGAGGGTAATCCTACAAAATGTACCTATGAATTTATGTAGCAAATAACCATGTATATTGTAAATAGTAGATGAATTTTCATGTAAGTGCTCAATAAACGAAGTATTTCAAAAGGATGGCTAAGCCTTCACAACACTCAACATTCAGGGAATGAGAATACGAAAGTACATTGTACTTCCAGAAACTAAACATGGAACAAAAAAAACTGTGCAAGACCATTGTCTGTCTTGGGGTACAAAGTCACATATCATGCACATAATATCACAATACTATAACATAATCTTGATGACCTTTAGGCTTCTACCACATTATGACAGAAAGGTCTACATAAGATTGTCATGAAATCATACTTAGTAATCCATCTAAAAATATAATACCTCTGTTACCTATCTACAAGCATTTACACCACTCTTTGAATGGAAAGCAAACAAACAAATAACTCAAAGAGAAAATGTGTGAAAAAACCTCAATAACCTTATTATTTCAATTCAAAAAGATATTACATTCCAAATATGGAGACAATTACATGACAGTATATATTCATGTCTTTGCAATCAAGTTACAAGAGTATCATTACACATGGACTTACAACATATAGATCTTTACCCTTAACATTCAACAATTACAATACACAACCTCTTTCATGGACAAAACCTAAAACTAAGAACCTTCCTAGAAATCAGAACCCTTTACAATGAAACTAGCTTCTCATTTTAAGAGAAATGAGAAGTAAGCAAAAAAATCCCTAAAGTTAATCCACTGGTGACACATGACACATCTGAACTCCACTGATCAACAACAAACTAGCATTTAGAGAATTCCTTTTTTCTTCATTTTTCCTCTCTTTAGCTTGTCTTCATTTGCAATTCCCATGCACAAAATTACCCTACATGTAAAAACCATTTTCTGGCCTCATTTTCACTTTGCAAGTGAAAGGTATTAACTCTGGGTCAAAATCCATTTACCCAACTATTAAAAATGTTTTTCAATGTTGCATTTTAACCTTTAAAATATTTAATTTCCACTACATCCAGTTTGGATTTTTTTCAAACAATCAGCTGGTATCCATTATCAGTGCATTCCATTTGTTATTATTTCATTCCCTTGAAACTTTCTTGGAAAATCAAGTGCAAGTCATGAAATCATTTGCAGGTCGTTTTCTGGCTCACAAGCAACCAAAAATGCATAAAATGTGTTTAAAATTATTTCCTAGGCATAAGAAATGGTTGAGGCACCTTTTTAGAGTATGAAAGAGAATTTTGCAGCTTATAGATGCATTTAAAAAATGTGCCCAAAACACAAAAATGTGAATACATTTAATTTTCAGCTCCTTCCATTATTTATGGCGCCCAAAATTTGTGCCTAGACATGAGAAAAATGGCAGCAATAAATCACATTTTGCCCCTTTCTTTCCCTATGAAATTCCATCGTTGAATGCTTGTCCATTATTGATTAGAAATTATTTGCCTTCAAAAATGCTCTGCTTGTAGCCATCGATGTTTGCCTCTTCCCTCTCCATTTCAATCTAGTGATGAACAATGCTAGAAAATGGTTTGAAGTTTCAATGGTTTCCCATGAACTCTACAACCAATAGAAATTGAGAATTAAATCTCCCTTAACAATAAACTTTTGAAAATATTGTTATTATATTTTCCCCAAATGTTGTTCACATGCCTCAGATGAAAACCATCGTTGCCTCCTTCACCATCGATGTATTTTTTTCGAGAATTTTATTCAATACGGTGATGAATGATGGGAATTTAAAAATGCAGCATTGGAGAAATATTTTAAATCCAAACCTTCAACCATTGATGCCAGAATTCATTTAATAAAAATATTAAATGCCAATGTTCATTGCACCATCATTGAAGAAATTTGAAAAAGAAACTCACTACAGCGATGAGAAATTAAAAACAAGGCCATCACTCCATCGCTGAAATAATTTGAAAAAGAAACTCATTATAGCGATGAGCAATGAAAAAAAAAGCCATCGCTTTGAAATAATTTCATTCCTTCATTCGTTAGGACGACGAGCGATGGAGGAGTTTCCGTGGAAAAGTTTGAAGTTTCTAGAAGCTTGCAAAATGAAATCTCATCGCTTCCTCCAATGCATCACCAATACGATGATGAGTGATGTCATGGTGTCGTGTCTCAACCAATAGGAAGCAAGAATTATTCTTGTTTTCCTCAAAAACATTTGAATATTAATTTAAAAAATTTCGTACATGTATTTTCATCTTTCCACAATATTTAAAATATTCAAAAATATTTTAAACTTTAGCATTTTGAAATATTAGAAAAATGCAAATTTTAATTACGCTTTTAGGCCAAATAGAGAAAATTCATTGCATGCAAACGGAAATCCCTGGAGCTGATATTTTTCACATGCGACCACAATCAATTATTTAAAATACGAGATTCAAATCAAATCTTGCCCAGCCATAAAAAATCAGGTACCTCCTTTATAAACTAGCCCTTCGTACGTGTTTGCCACACTTGAAATACATTAAAATAATGTATCAAATGGTCTATATTTTTTATGAAATCAAAACTGGAGAATTTTTAGACCAAAACAAGAAATGGGTTGCCTTTAGAATTGAGAAATTTGAAACTTTCTGGAACACCAAATTTGGCCCGATCGTAGTCAGCAATGCATTAATTAACCAATCAAAACTTATCTAAGAGGCACAAAATTGAACAAGAACACTACCATATGTACCAAAAAATGTTCTACCAAAGGGATTTGCAAGATGACCTCCGAGTTACAAAATTTTAATCGATAAAGAGGGTCTCCAGGGCTAATTTTGTAGGATGCGAACCTAGCCTTTGTCATCAAACTGAAAGGGCATAGGCACTTCAAATTTTCAAAATTTTAAGGTGCCGTCAGGCTCATGTTCAGGGATGCATGCCCCTTGTGGGCATGTTGAGATTCTAGATCTCAGTGGAGTAGACCAAGTGCCTTATCCATTGGGTGGCTCTGCAACTGCTCCCCTCTACTGCATTGAAACCATTTCCAAATTTCATTTGGTGGCCCCAGGCCCCCAAAAAATGAAATACCATTCTTTACTTTTGTCAAACACTCTATTCTCTATTGTATGAACTAGGCCAATTTTGAAAACACTGCCATGAGCTCATAAAATAACCCTATCACTGGCATGCTTAACCACATCACTGTGCTTTCCAATGCCACCATTAATTTTTCCAATCTAAATCTACAATCAAACACTAACTGAAATCCATAATCATTGTGAAATTTTACCTTATCCTAGCTCATTTTCATGTTCCATGAAATGTTCATCCAACTGAACTAAAATTGAAAGTGTTCATAGTCCATTTGATAGTTGGAATCATAAACTTTGACATCATATTCAATTTGCATATCAAACTAAAAACTTTCATAATCACTTTGTTCAATAGTCCTATCCAGAAGCATATGTCATGAATTATTGAAGTCAAATTTTAGCTCCAAGTTTGAAAAATCAAATTGAATGAAAGAATCAGCTAAAACCATGGAGTCATCCTTTGATATTTGTCCCATATCTAACATGCATTCATTGTGTGTGATGAACAAAAAATGTTCATACATAGGAATATTCTCAAACTAATTCTCACACTCACCTGAGCATTGCAAGTTAGTTATACTGTCACATGATCCATTACTTTCGAAATAGGATTTATCAAAATCCATAGTATCCTTGCCCACATTAAGATCAAGATTATCACAACAAACATCATTACTAAAAACATCCCATGCATCAACAAATACCTCCATCTCAAGTTCATACATGATGTCAAATTCATTCTCCAAATCATTATGCAATTCCATATGAAATGTTTTAAATAAAGGCTCAAATAATTCAAAATTTAACCTTGAGCCAAAAAATTCACATTTATTTTTCATAACATGTTCAATATTACTCTTCACAATGTCAATATGAATACCTGAATCATTTTGAATGCTGACATTTTCAGAATAAATAGGGTCAACAAAAAAAAATTCATGTGTTCTAATAACTTCATGTGCACTATTAGTTGATAGGCATGTTGACCTATGTGTCGAAGACTCACTGTTACCTGAAATTTGTTCATTAGCAATAGAAGAACCTTCATTCTCTTTCACATTAATGAAATCATCATTCAAAACGAACATGTCCATGTTCATACTGTGAAGACAAGAAAGATCAACAAAGAAACAACCATATTCACTTTCACATTCACTACCATTAAACCCATTGTTATTTGCATCATTTGGTTATTCTACACATAGATTAGAATTTTTTGCAATTTCAACACAATCTAAAAATTCATCAAACTATTTCACATTACCAGTAGGTAATAATGTTGATCCAAGATCCATGTGTTTTTCACAATGCATAACTTGATCATTCAATAATGAACCCATTCTTCCATTGATGTGCACATCATCATCCTCTTCATGTATAATTGACATTTCCATCTTTGCTTCACATAAACAATCATGAGTAGCAAGGAAATAATCATGTCCATTAGCATCATAGTCATCATCATCAACATCTTTATCATCTCTAACACTATGCTTAGGATTAAGATACTAAACACACAAATTTTTATCTTCAATGTCATCATCACTCACAGGGTCAGCATTCTCTATTGATGGAAAACCCGAACTACATTCTAGGTAGTCATCAAATGAAAATTGTTCATTTACTTATGAACAAGTGACTTCATGAACATTCATATCATTGCATCCTTCATGTGAAGAAAATACCTCTAGATCATCCTCATAGAAGCATTCATAGTCCTTAGAAATGCAATCAAGTTCGTTGTCATTATGATCCTCATCACAAGAAAATCTATCAATGCATAAACTATGCTCAAAATTTTCTTCAGGGGTGCCTAAATTTTCATCTTCAATATCTTGACCACTGATTTGTAATGAGATATCTTTAACACTTGCAAGTGTATCTTTATCTTCATCACTGATATATGGATCTGCATATATGTTGCTTGTGAGCTGATTACAATCATTATCCTCACCCATACAACAAGATGGATGCTCATTTTCTTATATACCCTTTTCAATTGTGTGCATTGTGTTATGATTTTGCTCAATAGGACAACTAATATCAGTATTTGAAACATCATATTTTTTGCATAATCACATTAGACTCCTTCAACAATCTTTATCAAATCAAGTACTTGGTCAAAACTATGAGGCTTCAATTCTTTTGGCAAGGTACTCAACCTTGACTCATAGATTTCACAAAACAAATCAATGCATATTGAATCCTCAATTCTAAATTTTTTGGGGACCTCCAACAAGGCATCCAAAAACCTCAAGAAAAAATCATATTTTTATTCTCCCTTGTGCTTCTTCATGTTAGATAATTCTTGAACAAAAGAAATCTGATTAACATTGCTCAATTTTTTTTGATGTTTAACTTGGAGTTCACTACGATTTGTATGTTGTAATGATGGAAAAATCGAAAAAAAAAGCGTTATCATCTTCACAATCATTTCTATTGTCTAATCCATGAATTCCATTTGCATGAGGTGTACTAGGATAACCAACACTTGCAGCCATGTATCCCTTCATTATTGAATATTTTAAGTTTTTTTCAATATCCATTGCAATTTGATATGCTTGATGTAATGTTGCAGGCTCTTTATCTCTTAATAGATAGCTCATTCTTTATCAAATGCACCTAAGTATATAACCAAACACACTGTGTCATTTGGTCTCATACTTTCAAGAATATCCCTTATTGCCATTGCAAATCTGAGGTTGAATGTAGGAACCAACTCATCTTCTTTCTGGATGTTCATAAGTTTTTGTCTCACCAAATTGTTCAATGAATGTTTCCATGAGCTCATTCCACAAAAATATAGAACATACTAGAAAATATGAAAACCAATTTCTGGCATCTCCCTTCAAAGATTGAACAAATAACTTAATGACAACATCTTTGTGGTTTATCTCATAATCTCCCATCAAATATGAAAACTCCTATAGATGATGAGATGTTGATTCTGAGCTTTTCCCTTTGAATTTTGAAAAATGTTCCCTGACTTAAATTAGGAACAGGGTTTGGGAAACCTTGAATTCCATTAAAATGTAATGGTATACACCTTCCCACAAAGAAAGGCCTTCTTTGAGGACATAGCTGGAGTTGTTGTTGTTGTTGTTGTATTGTAGGATTTAAAAATATAGGAAGAAAGTCATAATAACAATTTGTATACAAATATTTATGTGATTCATTCCTTTCCTACTTACAACCATTAACTCTGAACTTTCTCAAATCCTTTTCTCTTAGTGCTAACACTCACTAAATAAGAGAAAACAAAAATTTTCTAGGACTTTAAAACATGGTTTTCATACATAAGATTATCCTTCTTGAAAACCAAAATATGAAAAAAACTTGGATATGTTGTAGCTGCTACAAATTTTTCTTCCAGACTAGAAATAATTGTAGATATGAAACTTCACATCTTCATCAGGTTCCTTTGATAGAGTCACCACCTCTCTTCACAGAGGACTCTGGAAATCATTGTAGATCTAAAACTTCACATCTTTTTCAGGTTCTTTTGACAGAGCCACCACCTCTCTTCAAAGAGGACTAAACTTCTAACAATATGAAGCTCTTTCAAAGATGAATTTCATTCTTCTGGGTCTTCTCCAACAGTAAAGTTGCACATAAATTCTTTCAAATTTGCTACAAAAAAACCTCTTCCAGATCTAAAAACTTCAATATCTAAACCAGATGTTCATATTCACCAAATTCTCAACAATTTCCAAATAAATACTACTCTGATTCTCACCAATAGAGTCTCCAATTTGTTGGTGTTTTCTCCAGTTGAACCTTGAAAATCCTCTAAAGGATAGCCAATCCTTATGCTTAAGAACTTCAAGATTAGTGGCCAATAAACGGGAGATGGAATTTACACTTTTCTCCCCTGCACTTTAGGCTCTACAAAACCTATGAGGGTAATCCTACACAATGTACCTATGAATTTATGCATCTAATAACCATGTACATTGTAAAAAGCAGATCAATTCTCATGTAAGTGCTCAATAAGCAGAGTATTTCAAAAGGATGGCTAATCCTTCATGACACTCAACATTCAGAGCATGAGAATACGAAAGTACATTGCACTTCCAGAAACCAAACATAGAACAAAATCATTTAAAGGTTGTTTGAATTTAAAGATTGTTTCTGATGATGGGAAAAGAAAACTGTGCAATACCATTGGCTATCTTGGGCTATGGAGTCACATATCATGCACATAATATCACAATACTATAACATAATCTTGATGACCTTCAGACTTTTACCACATTATGACAGAAAGGTCTATATAAGATTGTCATGAAATCATACTTAGTAATCCATCTAAAAATATAATACCTCTGTTACCTATCTACAAGCATTTACACCACTCCTTGAATGGAAAGCAAACAAAAAGATAACTCAAAAAACAAATGTGTCTGAAAAAACCTCAATAAACTTGTTATTTTAATTCAAAAATATATTACATTCTAGACATGGAGACAATTACATGACAGTATATATTCATGTGTTTGCAATCAAGTTACAAGAGTATCACAATACATGGACTTACAACATATAGATATTTACCTTTAGCATTCATCAATTATAGTACATAGCCTCTTTCATGGCCAAAACCTAAAACTAAGAACCGTCCCATAAATCAAAACCCTTTACAATGAAACCAACTTCTTATTTTAAGAGAAATGAGAAGAAAGCATACAATCCCTAAAGTTAATCCACTGGTGACACATGGCACATTTGAGCTCCACTGAGCAAAAAAATAGCATTTAGAGAATGCCTCTTTTCTTCATTTTCCCTCTCTTTAGTTTTTCTTCATTTGCAATTCTTGTGCACAAAATTACCCTGCATGTAAAAACCATTTTCTAGCATCATTTTCACTTTGCAAGTGAAAGGTATTAACTCTGGGTCAAAACCCATTTACCCAGCTGTTAAAAATGTTTTTTAGTGTTGCATTTTAGCCTTTAAAATATTTAATTTCCACTACATCCAATTTGACATTTTTTCAAACAATTAGCTAGTATCCATTATTAGTGCATTCCATTTGTTATTATTTCATTCCCTTGAAACTTGCTTGGAAAATCAAGTGCAAGTCATGAAATGCATTTACAGGCCATTTTCTAGCTCACGGGCAACCAAAAATGCATAAAATGTGTTTAAAACTATTTCCCAGGCATAAAAAATGGTTGAGGCACCTTTCTAGAGCATGAAAGAGCATTTTTTAACTTGCAAATTCATTTTAAAATGTGCCCTAAACACAAAAATGTGATTACATTTAATTTTCAACTCCTTCCATTATTAATGGCACCCAAAATTTGTGCCCAGACATAAGAAAAATGGCAGCAATAAATCACATTTTTCCCCTTTCTTTCCCTGTGAAATTTCATCGCTGAATGCTTGTCCATCATTGATTAGAAATTATTTTCCTTCAAAAATGCTCTGCCTGTAGCCATCGATGTTTGCCTCTTCCCTCTCCATTTCAAACTGGTGATGAGCGATGCAAGAAAATGGTTTGAAGTTTCAATGGTTTCTTGTGAACTCTACAACCAATAGAAACTGAGAATTAAATCTCCCTTAATAATAAACTTTCAAAAATATTGTTAGTATATTTTCCCCAAATGAGCTATTAACATGCCTGAAATGAAATTCATCATTGTCTCCTTTACCATCGATGTATTTTTCCTAGCATTTTATTCAATACAACAATGAATGATGGGAATTTAAAAATGCAGCACTGGAGAAATATTTTAAATGAAAACCTTCAACCATTGATGCCAGACTCCATTTAATTAAAATATTAAATTCCAATGTTCATCACACCATCGTTGAATAAATTTGAAAAAGAAACTCACTACAACGATGAGTGATGAAAAACAAGGCCATCAATCCATCGCTTTAATAATTTCAACAAGAAACTCATTCCAACAATGAGCAATGAAAAACAAAGCCATTGCTTCATCTTTGAAATAATTTCATTCCTTCATTTGTTACGGTGACGAGTGATGGAGGAGTTGTCATGAAAAAGTTTGAAGTTTCTAGAAGCTTGCAAAACAAAATCTTATCATTTCCTCCAGTGCATCATCATAGTTCTCCTCCATTTGCATTCAATACGATGATGAGTGATGGTTGTTGTAGGAGAAAATGTCGTGTCATGCCTTGTGTCATGGTGATGTGTCTCAGCCAATAGGAAGCAAGAATTATTCTTGTTTTCCTCAAAAATATTTGAATATGAATTTTAAATCTGTCCCAAATGTATTTTCACCTTTCCAAAATATTTAAAATATTCAAAAATATTTTAAACAATAGCATTTTGAAATATTAGAAAAATTCAAACTCTAATTGTGCCTGTAGGCCAA
>VDFB02388580.1:14110-24959 GCA_007258455.2 Sequoia sempervirens | reverse complement strand
CAAATCAAATCTCGTTCATCCATCAAAAATTAGGTACCTCCTTTGTAAACGAGCCCTCGGTATGTGTTCACCACACCCAAAATACATTAAAATAATGTATCAAATGGCCTTCATTTTTGATAAAATCAAAATTGGAGAGGTTATAGACAAAAACAAAAAATGGGTTCCCTTTAGAGTTGGGAAATTTGAAACTTTCTGGAACACCAAATTTGGCCTGATCGCAGTCAGCAATGCATTAATTAACCCATCAAAACTCATCCAGGAGGCACGAAACTGAACAGGAACACTACCATATGTACCAAAAAATATTCTACCAAAGGGATTTGCAAGATGACCTCTGAGTTGCAAAATTTTAATTGGCAAAGAGGGCCTCCAGGGCTAATTTAGTAGGTTGCGGACCTAGCCTTTGTCATCAAACTGAAAGGGCATAGGCACTTCAAATTTACAAAATTTGAAGGTGCCATCAGTGGCTCATATTTGGGGACATATGCCCCTTGTGGGCATGGCGAGATTCCAGATCTCTAGGGAGTAGACCAAGTGCCTTATCCATTGGGTGGCTTTGCAACTGCTCCCCTCTACTACATTGTAACCATTTCCAAATTTCATTTGGTGGCCCCAGGCCCTAAAAAATTAACTACCATTCTTTATCTCTATCAAAAACTCTATTCTCTATTGTTTGAACTAGACCAATTTTGAAAACACTACCATGAATAGCCCGCAAACTAACCCTATCACTGGCATGCTTAACCACACCACTGTGCTTTCCAATGCCACCATTAATTTTTCCAATCTATAATCTACAATCAAACACTAACTGAAATCCATAATCATTGTAAAATTTAACCTTATCCAACTCATTGCCATGTTCCACGAAATGTTCATCCAACTGAACTGAAAATTGAAAGTGTTCATAGTCCATTTGATAGTTGGAATCATAAAATTTGACATCATATTCAATTTGCATATCAAACTAAAAACTTTCATAATCACTTTGTTCAATAGTCCCATCTAGAAGCATATGTTGTGACTTATTGAAGTCAAATTGTAGCTCCAAGTTTGAGAAATCAAATTGAATGAAAGACTCAGGTAAAACCTTGGATTCATCCTTTGATATTTGTCCCATATCTAACATGCATTCATTGTGTGTGATGAACAAAAAAGTTCATACATAGGCATATTCTCAAACTGATTCTCATGCTCGCCTGAGCATTGCAAGTCAGTTATACCGTCACATGCTCCATTACTTTGGAAATAGGATTTATCAAAATCCATAGTATCCTTGTCGACATTCAGATCAAGATTATCACAACAACCATCATTACTAAAAAATTTCCATGCATCAACAAATACCTCCATCTCAAGTTCATACATGATGTCAAATTCATTCTCCAAATCATTATGCAATTCCATATGAAATTTTTCAAATAAAGGCTCAAACAATTCAAAATTTAACCCTGAGCCAAAAAATTCACATTGATTTTTCATAATATGTTCAATATTACTCTTCACAATGTCAATATGAATACCTAAATCATTTTGAATGCTAACATTTTTAGAATTAATAGGGTTAGCAAAAAGACTTTCATGTGTTCTAGCAACTTCATTTGTGCTAGTTGATTGGCACGTTGACCTATGTGTCAAAGACTCACTGTTATCTAAAATTTGTTCATTACCAATAGAAGAAGAACCTTCATTCTCTTTCACATTAATGCACTACTCATTCAAAATGAACATTTCCATGTTCATACTATGAAAACAAGAAACATCAGCAAAGAAACAAACATATTCACTTTCACATTCATCGCCATTAAACCCACTGTTATATGCATCATTTGGATTTTCTACACATAGATCAAAAAAATTTGCAATATCATCACAATCTGAAAATTCATCAAACTATTTCACATTACCAATAGGTAATAATGTTGATCCAAGATCCATGTGTTTGTCATAATGCATAACTTGATCATTCAATAATGAACCCATTCTTCCATTGATGTGCACATCATCATCCTCTTCATGTATAACTGGCATTTGCATCTTTGCTTCACATAAACAATCATGAGCAGCAAGGACATAATCATGTTCATTAGCATCATAGTCATCACCATCAACATCTTTATCATCTCTAACAATATGCTTAGGCTCAGGATACTAAACACACAAATTTTTATCTTCAAAGTAATCATCTCTCACAGGGTTAGCATTCTCTATTGATGGAAAACTTGAACTACATTCCAAGTACTCATCAAATGAAATTTGTTCATTTACTTATGAGAAAATGACTTCATGAACATTCATATCATTGCATCCTTCATGTGAATAATACCTCTAGATCATCCTCAAAGGAGCATTCACAATCCTTAGAAATGCAATCAAGTTTGTTGTCATTATGATCCTCATCACAAGAAAATCTATCAATGCATAAACTATGCTCAGAATTTTCTTAAGGAGAGCCTAAATTTTCATCTTCAATATCTTGACCACTGATTTGTAATGAGATCTCTTTAACACTTGCAAGTTTATATTTATCTTCATCACTGATATATGGATTTGCATATATGTTGCTTGTGAGCTGATAACAATCATTATCCTCCCATACAACAAGATGGATGCTCATTTTCTGATATACCCTTTTCAGTTGTGTGCATTGTGTTCGATTTTTTGCTCAATAGGGATAGTTGCTATCATTATTTTGTGTAAGGAAAGCTAAGTGCGGAAGCAACTCTCCTAACGTCAAAACCTCGGGGAAGAATGCAGAGATACCTTTAAATTTTACAATTACAGTCCAAATAAGATGCACTTGAAAGAGATAATAGAAACAGAGAATTAGACATACACATATGAACACCAGATTTACGTGGGAAAACCCTTACGGAGAAAAACCCACCACACCAAGAGAAGTCACTTTGTATTATAGTAATGGAGATTACATACAGAGATCAGACTTATCTTTCTGATGTCAAATTACAGCAGCTTTCACAATGACCAACCTTGTACAAAAGATTCTAGTTACAATATACTCAGAATAGAATTCACACGGATCACCTTTCAAACTATTCACCCAACCATCGAACCGATCCTTCAAACCAGACTACTTCTGCAATCTCTAAGTATATCCATGATGCCCCTGTCTATCAAGAGCTTCCTCTCAATAATGGCCAAAATAGTCCAACTACTAGCCGTTCATTAGGCATGATTGATTGAATACAAGCCACATAGGATAGTCTTCCCTTTCGGTTAAAAGCGTTCAACCCTGTATTTGGCATGTCGATTGAACCTCTTAGTGTCCCTGATGCCACAAGCCCGACATTCAATATGCATGAATTCCTTACTATCGGCGGAGTTAGTCTAAGCTATTGCTAAGACTTCACCTTGTTGCCAAGACCTCATCTTAGGAAGCTCCAAAGTCACATGAACATTAAATTCCCATCAGCAAGAGACTATCGTCGCCGTTGGGAGATCATAGGAGCCTTTATATTATGCCGAGCATCAGCGATTGACGGACTTACGCTACTCGCCCGAGAGATTACACCCGAGGAACCTTCATGTCATACCAAAACAAACAACTATCAGCAGGACTTACTGCTATCACCAAGAGGTTACATCGATGTTCATACCCATCGGTGAGAGAACCAACCATCGGCAAGACTTCTTACCGAGACTTCCAAGTTACCCCGATGAGCATTAGTGAGACAAACATAAGTTGCCAAGAGTTCATAGCGAAAACCTCGAGTGTTATCCAGAGGGCTCAAGTGAAGATATCGGCAAGACTTAGAGCTATCGGCGAGACTTCATGCGAAGAAACAAGCCTTTGACCAAAGGGTCTCCCGACACGCTTATCACCCAAAGTCTCCCCGATATTTGATAAGAGTGGCTTATCAGCTAGAGATCTCCACTCGGCAAAGGGTTACAATGATTGCTACAAGTCACAGCGAACTAGTCGGCAAGACTCAACAATACAGTGACTGTATTTCAACAAGGTTTCAACTACTAGTCGGCTAGACACAAAGCATGTCACTGTGACTTGGCTCTTAGAGGTTTTGTGGAATTGAGGCATATATTTCCAACATTTTGAGACATCACATTTTGTGCAAAATTACATTGGAACAATATTTATCCAATCAAGTACTTGGTCAAAACTATGAAGCTTCAATTCCTTTGGCAAGGTACTCAACCCTGACTCATAGATTTCACAAAACAAATCAATGCACATTGAATCCTCAGGTCTAAAATTTTTGGGGACCTCCAACAAGGCATCCAAAAACCTCAAGAACAAATCATATGATGATTCTCCCTTATGCCTCTTCATGTTAGACAATTCTTGAATAGAAGACATTTGATCAACATTGCTCAAATTTTGTTGATGTTCATCTTCGAGTTCACTATGATTTATATGTTGTAATGATGGAAAAATTGGAATAGAAAGAGTGTTATCATCTTCACAATAATTTATATTGTCTAATCCATGAATTCCATTTGCATGAGGTGTGCTAGGATAAACAACACTTGCATCCATGTCTCCCATCATCGTTGAATATTTTAAGTTATTTGCAATATCCATGGCAATTTGATATGCTTGATGTAATGTTGTAGGCTCTTTATCTCTTAAAATTTAGCTCATTTCTTCATCAAATTCACCTAAGTATACAACCAAAAACACTGTGTCATTTGGTCTCATACTTTTAGGAATATCCCTTAATGCCTTTGCAAATATGAGATTGAAGGCATGAACCAACTCATCTTCTTCTTTTTGGATGTTCATAAGTTTTTGTCTCACTGAAATTGGATCAATTCTCTCACCAAATTATTCAATGAATGTTTCCATGAACTCATTCCATGAAAATATAGAACATACTGTAAAATATGAAAACCAATCTCTGGCATCTTCCTTCATAGATTGAACAAAGAACTTTAATGACAACATCTTCATGGTTTATCTTATAATCTCCCATCAAATCAAAAAACTCCTGCAGATGCTGAGATACTGATTTTGAGCTTTTCCATTTGAATTTTTGCAAATGTTCCCTAACTTCATTAGGAACAAGGTTTGGGAACCCTTGAATACCATTGAAATGTAATGGTCTATACCTTCCCACAAAGAAAGGCCTTGTATGAGGACATAGCTAGAATTGTGGTTGTTGTTGCGTTGTAGGATTTAAAAATATAGGAAGAAAGTCATAATAACAATTCTTATACAAATATTTATTTGATTCATTCATTTCCTACTTACAACCATTAACTCGACACTTTCTCAACTCCCTTTCTCTTAGTGCTAACACTCATTGAATAAGAGAACAATTTTTTTTTCTAGGACTTTCAAACATGGTTTTCATACATAAGATTATCCTTCTTGAAAACCAAAATATGAAAAATATCTGGATATGTTGTAGTTGCTGCAAATTTTTCTTCCTAACTGGAAATTGTTGTAGATCTAAAACTTACTTCACATCTTCATCAGTTTTTTTTGACAAATTCGCCACCTCTCTTCACAGAGGACTAAACTTCAAACAATATGAAGCTCTTTCGAAGATGAATTTCATTCTTCTAGGTCTTATCTAACAATAGAGTCACACATAAATTCTTTCAAATTTGCTGCAACAAAACCTCTTCCAAGTTTGAAACTTCAATATCTGAACCAGATGTTCAGATTCACCAAATTCTCAACAATTTCCAAATAGATACTCCTCTGATTCTCCCCAGTAGAGTCACCAATCTGTTGGTGTTTTTTCCAATTGAACCTTTAAAATCCTCTAAACAATAGTCAATCC
Source organism: Sequoia sempervirens (assembly GCA_007258455.2). Lineage (NCBI taxonomy): Eukaryota > Viridiplantae > Streptophyta > Pinopsida > Cupressales > Cupressaceae > Sequoia > Sequoia sempervirens. Next base: position 19,188 of record VDFB02388580.1, on the reverse strand, counting down.
TTATGCTTAAGAACTTCAAGATTAGTGGCCAACAAACGGGAGATGGATTCTACACTTTTCTCCCCTGCACTTTAGGCTCTACAAAACCTAAGAGGGTAATCCTACAAAATGTACCTATGAATTTATGCAATAAATAACCATGTACATTGTAAATAATAGATGAATTATCATGTAAGTTCTCAATAAACAGATTATTTCAAAAGGATGGCTAATCCTTCACAACACTTAACATTGGGAGCATGAGAATATAGAAGTACATTGCACTTCTAGAAACCAAACATAGAAAAAAAACATTTAAAGGTTGTTTGAATTTAAAGATTGTTTCTAAAGATGGGGAAATAAAATTGTGCAAGACCATTGCCTATCTTGAGCTACGAAGTCACATATCATGCACATAATATAACATAATCTTGATGACCTTTAGGCTTCTACCACATTATGACAAAAAGGTCTACATAAGATTGTCATGAAATCATACTTAGTAATCCATTTGAAAATATAATACCTCTGTTACCTATTTGTAAGCATTTACACCACTCCTTGAATGGAAAGCAAACAAATAGATAACTCAAACAACAAATGTGTATGAAAAAACCTCAATATCCTTGTTATTTCAATTCAAAAAGATATTACATTCCAGAAATGGAGACAATTACATGACAGTATATATTCATGTTTTTGCAATCAAGTTATAGGAGTATCACAATACATGGACTTACAACATATCGATCTTTACCCTTAGCATTTAACAATTACAGTACACAGCCTCTTTCATGGCCAAAACCTAAAACTAAGAACCTTCCCAAAAATCAGAACCCTTTACAATGAAACCAGCTTCTCATTTTAAGATAAATGAGAAGAAAGCAGAAAATCCCTAAAGTTAATCCACCGGTGACACATGGCACTTCTGAGCTTCACTAATCAGCAATAGACTAGCATTTAGAGAATGTCGATTTTCTTCATTTGCAATTCATGTGCACAAAATTACCCTGCATGTGAAAACCATTTTCTTGCGTCATTTTCACTTTACAAGTGAAAGGTATTAACTCTGGGTCAAAACCCATTTACCCAGCTATTAAAAATGTTTTTCAATGTTGCATTTTAACCTTTAAAATATTTAATTTCCATTGCATCCAGTTTGACATTTTGTCAAACAATCAACCGGTATCCATTATTAGTGCACATTCCATTTGTTATTATTTCATTCCCTTGAAACTTGCTTGGAAAATCAAGTGCAAGTCATGAAATGCATTTGTAGGCCATTTTTCGACTCACGGGCAACCAAAAATGCATTAAATGTGTTTAAAATTATTTCTCAAGCATAAAAAATGGTTGAGGCACCTTTCTGGAGCATGAAAGAGCATTTTGTAGCTTGTAAATGCATTAAAAAATGTGCCCAAAACATAAAAAACGTGATTACATTTAATTTTCAGCTCCTTCCATTATTCATGGCACTCAAAATTTGTGCCTAAACATAAGAAAAATGGCAGCAATAAATCATATTTTTCCCCTTTCTTTCCCTGTGAAATTCCATCGTTGAATGCTTGTCCACCATTGATTAGAAATTATTTTCCTTCATAAATGCTCTACCTATAGCCATCATTGTTTTCCTCTTCCCTCTCCATTTCAATCTGGTGATGAGCGATGCCAAAAAATGGTTTACCATGAACTCTATAGCCAATAGAAACTGAGAATTAAATCTCCCTTAACAATAAACTTTTGAAAATATTGTTATTATATTTGCCTCAAATGTTGTTCACGTGCCTCAGATGAAAGCCATCGATGTCTTTTTCCTAGCATTTCATTCAATACGGCAATGAACGATGGGAGTTTAAAAATGTTGAAATATTTTAAATGCAAGCCTTCAACTATTGATGCCAGACTCCATTTAATCAAAATATTAAATGTTAATGTTCATCACACCATCACTGAAGAAATTTGAAAAAGAAACTCACTACAGCGATGAGCAATGAAAAACAAGGCCATTGCTCCATCACTGAAATAATTTGAAAAGGAAACTCATTACAATGATAAGCAATGACAAACAAAGTCAGCATTCCATCGCTGAAATAATTTCATTCCTTCATTCGTTATGGCGATAAACGATGGAGGATTTGTCGTGAAAAAGTTTGAAGTTTCTAGAAGCTTGCAAAACTAAATTTCATTGCTGCATCCAATGAATCATTGTAGTTCTCCTCCATTTGCATTCAATACAGCGATGATGGCTATTGTGCCTAGTGTCATGGTGTCATGTCTCAATGAATAGGAAGCAAGAATTATTCTTGTTTTCCTCAAAAACATTTGAATATGAATTTTAAATTTTTCGTAAATGTATTTTCACCTTTCCATAATATTTAAAATATTCAAAAATATTTTAAACATTAGCATTTTGAAACATTAGAAAAATGCAAATTTTAATTGCGTCTATAGGCCAAACGGAGACCCCTGGAGCCAAGATTTTTTATGTGCGGACACTATCAATTATTTAAAACATGGGTTTCAAATCAAATCTCACCCAACCATCAAAAATCAGGTACCTCCTTCGTAAACTGGCCCTCAGGACGTGTTCACCGCACACAAAATACATTAAAATAATGTATCAAATGGCCTTCATTTTTTATGAAATCAAAACTTGAGACATTTTAGACCAAAACAAGAAATGGGTTGCCTTTAGAATTGGGAAATTTGAAACTTTTTGGAACACCAAATTTGGCCCAATCGCAGTCAGCAACGCATTAATTAGCTGATCAAAACTCATCCAGGAGGTGTGAAATTGAACAGGAACACTACCATATGTACCAAAAAATATTATACCAAAGGGATTTGGAATATGACCTCCGAGTTGCAAAATTTTAATCAGAAAATAGGGCCTTTGGGTCTGATTTAGCAAGATCCTAGCCTTTGTCATCAAATTGAAAGGGCATAGGCACTTCAAATTTGAAAAATTTGAAGGTGTCATCAAGTTCCACATCCAACATCATTTCGCTACCCCATACTAACCTCAAGGAAATGGTCAAGTTGAGGCATCTAATAAGACTATCCTCAAAATCTTAAGGAAGACTATCGATGATGTTGGTCGGGACTAGCTCATCCAACTTAATCCTACATTATGGGCCTATCATACTAGCATCCACACTCCCACAAGAGCCACTCCATATTCCCTCATTTTTGGATCCGAAGCCATTCTTCCCATTGAGGTTGAGTTACCATCCTTAAGAGTATCTATAAAATAGTTCATTGATGAAGAAGAGTACCATTTATCCCATTTACATGAGCTACAGCTATTACATAAGAAGCGAAAGAATTCCTTAGTCCATTTATAGGCATACCAAAATCGTCTTCGTCACAGCTACAATAAGAAATTTTGAGTCAAACATTTTGACATTGGTGACTTAGTCTTGAAAGAGAATCCTAAGAATCAAATGGGACGAGAAAACATGGAAAGTTTAAGCCTAATTGGTTGGGTCATTATATCATAACAACAACATATGGATCTGGTGCTTATCAACTTTCTACTCCTAAAGGTGAACCATTACCTGAGCTTATCAATAGCATGAACCTTCGCATGTACTATACCTAGCTTTTAGAGAATCCTGTCAAAGGTCAAAAATGCAAAAATACAAAAAAATCGTCACCCTAATGAAAACCTAGAAAATAGGCATCTTGGTGACACCAAAAAATAGAAAAAATTAAAAAAAAATAAAGATAAATAATTCATCCAATAGTGAAAACCACTTTAGTGGCACTTTGGATAAGTACCAAGGTGAAAACCTAGCAAATAGGAGTCATGTGTAGTCAGTCTTTGCCCTATCATCTACTATAATTCTATCTAGTTTTTCACCTTTGCACACCCTTTGTGCATATCATTCACCCATAAAAATTCTTTGTCATCCTTCTCATGGCCTGAGAAATATTGGCATTTAGCATCTTTCACCTTTCATATCCATCCATAATACATTGGCATTCATCAGCCTCTTCGCCCATAATAAGTTGGTCCTACACCTAACTGGGGGCAATTTCTCGACTTTCATCTTTATGGGATCCTAGACACTGCATTAGCTTTTAAAACATCAAAATCCAAAAAAATCAAAAAACATCAAAATCCAAAAAATAATTAAAAAACATCAAAATCCAAAAAATCAGAAAACATCAAAATCCAAGAGAAGGCTCTAGAGTGCGAGCAAGCTTCCCCTTTCCCTTGGGTGGGGTAGAAGAGGCAGCTTGTTGTTGCACTATCATAGAGGCTTTTACAAAAATAACATAAGGAGACACTGAATAACTAACCTTTGGCATTGATCCCCCAACCTTATATTTAACATAAGTCTTATATAATAATAAATCTCCCCTACGATGGAGAGGTCCGACCAGGGTAGGCCAGAAGTGATATGTTGAGAATCCACACATGACACTAATGGTTTATATCCAGTGTCATGCAACATGTGCACGATGCCTTCATGGGGCAACTTTAAGCATTTATGAACAATAGAGGAAACACCATTCATAGAGGCTAGCCATGGAATGCCTAGCCTAACTTTGAATAGGCCAGACTCTAGGATCACAACAAATGACATGTCAACAGCCTTAGGTCCTACCAAGACTGATAAAGAAGCATCACCCATAGGGATGACAGAGAGTCCATCGTGGGTACAGAGAGTGGTTTGTGACTCTTTGTATCTCTCCTTATGTAAACTATTTATAAATAGATTCTCCTTCATTATCACATTAACCTGACTTGTCAGATCAAATAAGATGCTAGTTATGACGTTTCCATTAATCTCAGCGAGAATGTATAGCGAGGAAGACTCCTTATTTAGATGTTCATCATGCGAGGTGAAAGTTATATCAAGTGTTGTACTTTCATTTTTAGGAGGGATATGTGCGAATGAGACCATATTCATGTGCTCAAATAGAACTAGCTTCAAAGATGTAGAAGATTGAGTTACTAAGTTTACAAAATGAGAGGGGAACGAATTAGTGTAAATATGTAACTCACTGTTAGCCTTGGCCATAAATTTATTAGAATTCTATTTCTTCCCATCGAGATGGATAGTCTTGTCAAAAATGTGGTCCTAAATCTC
>VDFB02388580.1:0-14090 GCA_007258455.2 Sequoia sempervirens | reverse complement strand
CCACGTGCCTAACCCATAGATCTCCTATAAAGGTAGGGGATTACATGAACTGAATGAGGCTATTGGCTACTATGTGTCATCATCATTTGCTTAGGAGGGTAACACTTGTCTGATCAGACCTAGCTAGGACCACTGCCATCATTGTAGAGGATGCACCTATGCTCGGGATGACAGGATGCTTTGTTCCAGATCGATCATGTTATAATGGCCTTGGGAATATTCTGATTCAGGCATCATTGCTAGGGATTGTGAAATCTTTTCTATTACTACTCTCCGAGGTGGTGGGAGGTTTTTCATGCTATATATACTTTTCTCTGTGATGAGAAAAAGATATAGAATTTGGAAGAAACACGCTAGTTTTAGTAAAAGACGCCAGGCCTTTATTACTATTTTATTTAATTGCAAAAACTCTCAGACTATGCCAATTGTTCAACCTTTCTGTTTTTCATGCTATTTGATCAAACTGTGAACTGTTCCTTTTATTGTCTTAACACTTCATTTGAGAACTTCTATATATGTTGGATACAATTTTTCTTACCTAGATCATGTCTAAGGACTCTTCTTGGCAGTAGGAATGTATGCAATGTTATTTTATGTCAATGAATGAATTGTCTATGCTATAATCTTAAGTCTCTAATGTTTTGGAACACTACAACACCATTCAGACCCTTAGATCTATGATTTATCATGCCTATCATTAATTCTTGGTGCATCGCCTTAGGTTAGACTTCATTTTATTATATATGCTTCATTTTTACGCCCTGCAAGCCCCATTATAGAAGAAATTAAACTACTCAAAATTTGGAGGTTAGGTTTAGTATGAGTCCCCTTATAAAGCTGAGTTCCCCTCAAGACTGTTACCTCGTCAATTTTTGGCGTCAACACCAACTAATCAAACAAAAAGATAGAATTATTTGATAAGGAATAATACCACTCAAGGGAAGTATCCTTAAGGGATTTCAAAAATAGCTTAGCCATTAAAGCATCATGATGGAAGAAATCAATGCACATAGCAATAAATGTTGAAGAATCTATCTAAGGATCTCCACGACCATCATACTTTTTGAATTTTTGGAATCTCCATCCCCTAAGGGATAGGAGTGTTTAGAATGGAAATAAATAGAGGACTAGGATGGAAGAAAGGTTGGAAAATAGGTTGAGAGGTGGGACTAGATAGGTTCGCTAACTGATTTTGCATCTAACCCATATTATGTAATCAAGCATTTAAGATAGGGTCAGAGGAGAAACATGACTAGTGGAACCTCCACCAGAACCACTAGCCCCCATACCAGTAGAGACCCCACCACTAAGACCTGCATAGGCTCCAAGATTACCACCAAGAACATTAGGGTTGGAAAAGTTGAAACCCAAGGGTACCTTATTTACCTTAATGATCAGGGTCAATTGAGGTCCTGAGGTGATGTTAATAGAAGGGCCAATCTCAGTCATGCATACCGGAACCCTAAGCATCAAGACTTCCAATTGTCGCTCAGTAGTCTCAGAACCAAGGTCTTGGGCATCACCCAAGTTAGAATTGTAGGTCAGGACATGTGTGTCCATAATGTATGCAAGGCCCTAGATAAATTCTAGACCTATTCGGTCCTTGTCCAAGATAGCTCTCAATTTGTTAACAACCTTAGCAACTTTAGCCATAGTCCTTTCTTTCTCCAGATACTTCTTGAACTCCCCAAGTCTTCTATCTAGGGAAAGAAGTTTCTTTTTGGGAACCTCAAGAGAATCATTTGTAATAGTTTATGGTGAATTCTTCAAACACCCCAAAATCACTTGCAAGACAAAATAACTTCCACAAGAGAGAAATGGCAGAAATATCATGTTATCATTAAGATGCAATAATGCCAAATTGAATATGGAAAAGTACATATGAAGCCTTCCTTATATAGGCAAGGTTGAGATGTAGTATGTAATATTATGTTGCATGTGTCATAATCTTATGACATGTGGCAACTAACTAACTACCTAGAAAATGATGCTAGATAAGATAAGACTTCTAGAAAAGACAACTCATCCTTCTAGAAGGAATCTTATATCCTTAGAAAATATGTGCATCTATCACCTAGTAAATGATACCTAGGAATATAATTAAATTCCTAATTAAACTTGTGTAAGTGTAATTAAATAATTAATTACAACATCATCTTCCTCCACAGATGAAGCAAAAGTAGAAGTCGGAGGGGTAGGAAATACGTAGTAGCTTCTCCAAAGGGGCTAGAGAAAATGGTAGGAATTCCCACAACTAATTCTTCAAAGGTGGGACCAGTTTGACCCATAGTGACCTTCTTGGAATCCATCTCTATATGTCACAAACTCCTACCTACATTCTTGGAGGTTTGTAGACTGAGTCGTAAAGCTCATAAATCTTTACAACACCCAAATATGTAACACACCTAAGACACGAGAGGAACATTTCTAACATGAAGAAATGAAAACAAGACTTTCACATCGAGTACCAAAAATGTAGAGTAGGGGGATTCATCACCCCCAAGGCTCCAGATCATAGGAGAGCCCCAAGGAACATAACCCTAAACTACCTCATATTGACTAATGAATGAAGAAAGAAAATATGGGCTAAAAAGGAAGGGAAAATAGGACCATGTTTCTCTTTTGCTAATGATAGGTATTTTCAAAAATTAGGTGAGAAAAATGCAAGGGTCTCGAACTACGAATCAGAAATCTCTCTATCTAAGGATGGCAATGTAGGAACTAGACTTTAGTACACTATGTTGGAGTCTTGGGGATGCATTGGCATCCTGTACGAACACAGGGTCAAATGACAGCCAAAGACACTCAAGGTCTACTTACAACCCGAATATCAGTATTTTGCAGTTTGACAGTTTAATAGGAAAATACAAAAACAAAAAGTACAACAAGAAGAATACTAGAAAGGATTATTCTAATGATGAGAATTATAAGGAAAGAGTAGGAAAGATACTATTCCATGCACAATCCAGTTCTCCAACTATAACTCCAAGCGGATGAACTTGCACCTACACACACAAAAACAAGAAAAGTGTTAGGTTATGTTTTGAGGTCTGACTCAGAAAAACCCCCATTTTGGTGTTCCCACCTCCACAGATAGCTAGATATGCAATGATATAGAGAAAAAGTGATAAAGAAGAGAGAATAGAAATGACACATTAAATTAGAGAGAAATGACAACCTGGATGCTACTATACAAGATGATAGATGCAAGTAAATGAAAAGATACAATATTACCTTCCCTGCTATAAGCACTCAAGACCAATAGAGGAAGGATAAAGATGATACCACCATGCTAAGGAGATAGAGCTTCGTAAAATTGCAACAATGATGGTTTTAAGGAAGGAAGACACTGTATAGACCAAGTAGAAATCTGGTAGCAACAAAATAGAATGAGAGTGAAGTAAGAATGATCAAGAAGTGAGAGAGATTGATCTTGAAAGTGGAAGAAATGAATAGAGAGTGAGCTAGAGAATTTTAGAGAGTTAAAGAATGAATTTGAATGGATAAAATGGAGGCAAAGAGTCATTTTTCATCAGTCAAGACCCAACAGAGAATGTTACATTCATGACCAACCAAGAAATGTAACGCTTCTACATATCCTAGAGGTAGGAATCTATTAGGACGAAAGAACAGTGCAAAAACATTTGTGCAGTGCATGCACGTCCTCAACAAATATTTATCCACTGATGCAAAAAGATAGGGACACATGGGAAGATCAAGAAGACAACAACAGGCTTATGCATCATCATACTTGTAATTCTAAACTAAGGGTAAATAAATGGTAAATTTTCCTAGGGTGCAAATTTGTGCCATTACAATAACCTTGAGTATAATGTAGCCTTGTATCCCTCAATGTAATGGCCTAATCACCCATATCAACAATAAAAACCTCCTATCATACCACAACTTGAAATGTTCACTTTGTTACATCCGAAAACTGAATAGCAAGGTATACCTCAACCTATGCACATGGAAGCACCTATCAATAAAAATCATATGGAAGGAACATTAACCAATCCCACCTCGTATGAGCATAAAGTTACAAACACACTGATTAATTTGGAATAGAGTTATGGACAAGGCTTTAGAATATTAATAAAACAAGGATGTGACATAAAGAATGAATATGAAATCCATCCTCTTTTGGAACAAACACCATCGAAAGACACTAAAGGAATAGGGTACCAAGATCCTCCACCTTTACTTCAAACATTTGTCCCATCAACCAAGAAATACAAAGTCCATGGTCTTATTAAGAAGTTACAATTCATGCATCCTATAACCAAGATTGAACAATCCTTAGACACACTTCTCAAATTGGGATACATTACATTACCACCCATCCATGACCGAGAATATTAGAAAAGAAAGAGTACATATACATCTTACTATGCATATCATAGAATACTTAGGCATCTCATTGATGAATATCATGCTTTAAAGACGAAATTAAGATAATTTGATCCTATAGGGATCAAAGTGAACACATGATAGATTAACATTCATTTTCTTTGCTCCTTTCCATGTGGTAGTTGTAGTATCACACAATACTCACTACCATCCATGAGGGTATAAACTTAGCTTTATGCAATCTTTTATTTTGCAAGTAGTAGTATATCATAATCCATTTGTCTCACCTTTTTCCTTACACTTGGTGGGAAAGGGGTTAGATAGCCTTGTGTCGGGTGCATTCCTTCTTTGGATCCCTTTATTTCTCCTTCAAACGTTAGTGTATCAAGTACATTCACATTTTAAGCGGGTCATATAGTCCCCCACTAATTACTGGCATAAGAAATGGTCCCTTCTTAGTGATGATAGCATACATCTCCTAGGAAGTATAATCTTGTCAATTAAAGTGTGGCCTTCTTGATCTATGTGAGTGTCTCTTTGGTGGTGATATTAAGCTTGATAAACCTTAAGAGTGTGACCTTTCTTGGCATATCATGTTCCCCTTGGTGGTAATGCTATGGCTAGTGTTCCCTAAGGTGTGAGTATTTTATTCCATATTTTGTCCTCTCTTGGTGGTGATATCATGTTTGATATTCTATAAGGTGTGGCCTTTCATGAATTGATCAAAAACCCATTTGTTTTTTTTTGTAAATCACCTTTTGTGGTAGTTAACACCCCTTGAGGTTTTTTCCTTATCTTGTCATTATTTATGCACCCCCTAAGGTGATTTTCATTCATCCTCTATCCTGTTAAACTTTGTGTATCCCCTGAGGTGATTTTTGTTCATCCTCCATGACGTTAAATTTTATGCACCCCCTAAGGTGAGTTTTGTTCACCCCCAATGACATTAAACTTTGTGCACCCCCTAAGGTGAGTTTTGTTTGTCCCCTGTGATGTTAAACTCTATGCACCCCCTAAGGTGAGTTTTATGTGCTCCCTGAAGTGAGATGTTACAAGATAGTTCATGGATTCAACATAAAAGAGCTTGTTGGGTCATGAAATTGAGTGCCCCTTTTAACATGGCCACCTAGCATAACACATATTACCATCTCATGATTATCCATACCCTCCTTTTTGCATTTTATTTTGACCTTGTATGTTTGTGTATGTTGTCTTTCTACATTTCATACATATGTGTGTTCTTTTGTGCTTATGTTGTTTTTCCATGGGGTCTTGAATCTTTGGGGATTGTGTGCTCCCCCTATATCCTTAATCTTCCTATCTCTTCAATATTTGGACAATATGACCCCTCTTGATATATTTTTCTACTTTAGTGTGATTCTGATTGTAAGTTCATACTCTCACTAAAGTGGGGGATAAAATAATCATGTAAGTGAGTTTCCATGAGTTGAAAAGATACAAGGATTCAATTACAACAATGAACAATTTGTCTTCAAACTTCCTTCAATCCTCTTCAAACCTAAAATTTTCACATTCACAAAGAGAGAAAATCTTGTGCCATTTAGGGGCTTGCCTTAGTCAAATCCCGTGTTAGTAAATTCACTTCCACAATGGCAATGTTAATGATAAAATGATAATGGACAGGAAGGAATGATGAAATCACAAAGTGCTCCAACTCACCACACTTCAATGGCTTCCTTGAAGGACTCGAGTCATGCACATTACTCCAAGGTCCTTGATCTTGTTTACTTGATTTTCTTGAATGCTTTGGAGACCTACAAAAGTGTTAACCTTCACAAAACAATGATATCATGAACACACATAGGAGTTGACATGATGTTAGGATCTTGAATTACTGCAATAAAGCTCTGAAATATTTCTCTTGAATTTCTCTTGACAATAGTTCTTGCTCATAGATTCTCCTTCTAGTTTCAAATGTTGACAAGACTAGGTATGTATAGGTATTTATTCAATTTCTCAAAAATTAGATCTCGGTTGACCTTCGTAAACCTACAATTCAAATTGTTGGTTTTATTTTTTAGGTTTTTCTTATGTTTCATGAGCATTGTATAGAAATCTTTATCTTTCCTCCCTTCATTTCACTTTTACAATGATAATTTAATAAAAATAAAATGTGTGCTCTTTATTTTAAAAGAGAGATATTATTTGATGAACTTATTACAACACTTATGAGACTATTTTCTTTGACTTTCTTCATCATCTATAATATGGGGTAAAAAATATTTGGAAGGGCATCTCTTCTATCTTTTCCATGAGGGATGTCTCTATTTGAGGGGTACACTTTGTAAAGGCTACCTAAAATAGTACTTTCTTCATTCTTTTTCACATTTTTATTAAATTTATTGTTGATGCCAAAAATTGGCAAGGTAACAGCCCTTTGTGGGAAACTCAATTTTTGGGGGACATATTGCGCTAAACTAAGTGACCTCTGGATTTTTAAAGAAGTCGGCTTCTTCTATAATTAGTTTTTTGGAATGGGAAAATCAAGCATATATAAAAATAAAGGATCTAAGGCGATGCGCCAGAATTTAGATAAAAGGCATGATAAACCTATCTTTTGGATATGATCTAAGAGCCTGTTCAGCAATTTACTATGTCCTAGAATGACAGAAAATAAAGATTGAAGCATGAACAACACATTAAATGAAATAAAATATTTTTCACACCCATTCACTGAAAAGAGGAGTCAAAGACATGATCTAAACAAGAAAATTTGCATTCGAATTATAGAAGTTCTAGAAATGAACCATTCAAACAATAATGGCACAGTATAAAGTTAATCAAATAGCTTGAGAAAAATAGAAAGGACAAACAATGGCACAGTCTATGAGTCTTTCTGCAATAATCTAATAATGATAAAAAGGCATGTTGTCTCTAAAATTCTATAATTCTTGAACTCTCAGAACTAGTAGAAATTTTTAATCTCTAACCCCAAACATGTAACATCTAACTCCTCTTCGAAGGCAAAGAGTAGTATATATAGTGAGCATTCCCACCACTTGGGGAGCAGTAACTAAAAAGATTTGGAATCCTGAGCAATGATGTAGCAGCAATGATTCCCCTTAGTCGTTGCAACAGAAAAATATTCGGGCCATAGCATTTGGTCACTCCCCATCTAGGTGCATCTCCTGCGAATGATGGCAGTGGTCCCGAGCAGACAAGTGTCGCCACCTAGTATAGGTAGTTAGAACACGCGACAACACATCGAAGCCCATAGATTGCTCCATCTTTTGTGTTGAAGAAGCATTCACAGAGGAGATGCGTGGCAACATATCGCAGCCCATGGTTCATTCCTTCTTCTTGTCATTGAAGGCTTGCGCTAGGAAGACACATGGAGCATTTTTTTTCATTGGTGTCGACTGTGGGGTCTGCCAAAGCATATGTGGATGAAGGAAATGTGGCACACGGTTGGGGACTGATTCAAAAGTGAGAGGAAGCAACCTTTAAGCATGTGTGGTGACAACACGTGGAAGCAGGGCGAGGGGCATTTGAAAAATGAAGGGAAGAGCTCCTCCGGAAAGCATTGAACGGACATGTGGCGGAGGCTAGCAGTCATTTATCAAAAAGGACCAATGATGTTTATTGGAGGCATGGGTTGGTACTTAGCAAAAAAACAAAACCCGAAGGGAGCTTGATGAATTTTATATTCACAACTTTTTTTGACTACTAGGGGTGTTTCACTTGAGGAACAGGGAACCCAAAATTTTTCTTTTATCCACAGACTAGAGTGCCATCCATTGGGCGATGGAATTAGAGCTTGGAAAGGGCCGCCTATAGGGGCAACTAGTCATCTTCGGATGGTCTCGATGCATTGCACAAATTCTCTTGCACCCCATCCAGGTCGAGCATTTATTTATAAGGAAACACCTTGGGTAAATCGACACCTGACTCTCAATGGAAAAGTAGTCACGCAAGCGGATAGATGACTCCTTCAATGTTTGTTACGGTAAGAGGCTGGCTGAAATTCTAGAAAGTGGTTGGGTCCTACTCCTTTTCTTAATCTTTTTTGCAATTTTCTCAGCTATGGCAATCGACACATCTTCAAGAAATGGGGATGGCGAGCCCATCTCAGTTAGTCGGGAGAAATTTTCCCGCATGCCATCCATAGTCTTGGTCAAGGTAGTTGTGCAGGCGTTAGTACGCAAGATGGCTGAGTGGTGATGGATGAATTTATTTGTCATCTGGGCAGCAACATCCTGATCCTCGATCCCTATCTTTGCCAGGTTTTCATCAGAGACCATGTATAGCTTGCTTAGCAAACTCTTTTCCTCAGGAACCCTTTATGTGATGAGCCTTGGGAATTGTCCAATTGTTTCGTGAACCTCCTAGCTCAATTTTGTTTCCTTCAAGATGAACCAGGGTGTTGGCTACAGTGTTAGACAGATGACCTTAACCTTTTCCTAGTATGAAATACATAGCTGTTGAGCTACTAGGATGAGGTCTGGTTGCGTAGCAGGGGCCTGAGGAGCACTCTTTAGAAGGGAAATCTTTGTATCCTTCGACTCGACATCCTTTGTTAATTCCGCAATTATGTTTTTTGTAGATGTAAGTTTCTCCCCAATGTTACTTAGCTCCTTAAACTAGTTTTCCTTAGCCCGGGCGTGGTTTGCTAACTCTGTGTTAAGAGAAGACTTCATCTCTTGGAGATCTTTTTCTAATTGGGATTTTTGGCCCTCAAAGTTTGTCTTATTCTTTTCTAATTTTTGCTCGTGTTGAGCGCACTGAGATGCTAGATCTTCATCTTTTTGTTGCAGATTCTACTCCACCAGGGCTAATTGACTCTGATATTCCTAGTTCCTCATTCGTAGCTCATTGATCAGGGTGGGATAAACGGATTGGGACTTCTTGAGTTCTTCTCAAAGTTTTTTTCACTATGATTCTTTTGTCCGCACTTTTTCTGATAAGCGTGCAACTTCTGCTTCTAGTGATTTCTCCTTCGTCTCCAGGAAACTGACCCTTTCCTTCACAAGCTTCAGTTGCTCCTCTTTTTTCTTTAACTGATGGCCAGAGTAGAGGAATAAATGCATCACCAGCCACTACGTTTCTTCCATGAGTTCTAAATTGTCCTATGGTCAGGTTGCTCTCAAATTGAGTCCCATAACATACATGTAATCATTCGACAACATCTCGCCTTGTGGTTTGGTGGTGTTCAAATACATGGTGGAAAAATTTAGCGTTTGATGCGCCTCATTGTACATAGTACATACCTTCAACTTCGCATCCTTTTGGTCTTCCTTAGCCTTTTTCTTTTGCATTCTGAAAGCCCACACTTGTTTTGTGTCTTCTCCTTGGTCTATGAATTTGTATGGCAACTGAACTAGCTTTCCTGCAAAGGGTGCACCGGGAGGTAGGGAAAAAGGGAATGTAAGTGTAGTAGGCCCCTACATTTTTCTCTTCTAGAGAGTAACAATATGCGGGGAGAAATAAGGGACTGCCAAAGTTCGGTTTGCGAACCGGTGAAAGGGCTCATTGGTTACCGCAGTGATGAGGTAGTCATTGTAGAGTCCTTTTACTAGGCATATTGGATTAGAACCGAGGTAGCAGTAGCAATAGGGGTACCAATGGTAATTAAGCCTTCAAAAAGAGAGGCGAGGAGAGATTGGGCAGTGGCGACTGGTGTCAAGGTTTGCGAAGGTGTTAAGATAGATGACCTTGTCTAGGCGAATTGGAAGAAACCTCCTGCAAACATTGTGGTAGAGGCAGAGAAGGTAGGGCTGACACTTGCAGTAAGGGGCGTTGTAGAAATAATAGAGGATACTATAGATTGAAAGTAAGAAAAGGATCGAATATTACCTACTGACTGGATGGTGGCGGTGCTCTGCCTGTTGTTGGCTCCTCACTTACTTCGAACTCCTAGCTCACAGCGAGCACTTGGCTTGCGGCGGCTTCTTGTGAACCTTCTCCCATAATAGCTTTTGTGTGCTGTCATTTATGGGGCGGGGAGTCTCCTATCTTTATAGGCTCTGGTTGTTGCTATTGGGACCTGCTTATTGCTTTCAAGGCCTAGGTAAGCATCTGCGAGGATCTTGATATATTCAATTGCACATTTGAAGTGACATAGGCAGGCTTCCCTATGGACCTTTTCCTTTGTTGAGCAGAGGATGTCAATGTCTCGACTTCGTCCTTCGTCTGCTCTTCTTTTTCATCGGACTCATTATTTCCACTGGAGCTTGTGTTGGAGGTAGGATAGTCATCATCCCATAGGTTGTCAAACTATTCATCATTCGACATGCTATTATAAGGGATATCCCCCTATTTTGTCTCTTGAAAATACACCCAGAAGGCTCTGATCCTTTCCGCATTCCATTCTTCTTCTTTTCTCAACCTATTGAATAGGGTTGTTCCCATTTTGTGATTCTCATCATAATCCGCCACAACGAAATAGAAATTATTCCATGGAGGTTTGTCTTCTGTAGGAATATGGATCAAGTCAACCAATAATTCATCTTCATCCTCTAGTGGACTGTGCCTATTTTCCCAGTAAGGCCGCGAACTATGAGTTACTTTGATATGCTCATATGGTAGATCATTGAAAGGGTTGTAATTCCATTTTTCGCAGATCATTACCAACCCTAGATGGGCTAGTTTTTCCTGCAACAGCGAGTGTGCCCCCTTTTTCTTTTTCACAACCACTGTCTTGAAGCTTATCGGATAGATGAACAAGCTCTTCCTCTTTTATTTTCCTATGCAGAAGGTAGAATCAATAATGAAAACCTGCCAGAACAATTCAAGGGCTAGCACTCAATTTGTTACGCATTTCGAGAGGCGGAATGGTTCCCCAATGAAGCCTCACATCCTGATGAATGTAGAATCTGCTCCAAAAAACTAGTCACGTCTAGGAATGAAGTTCTGCATATACTCTGTTTGCATCAAAGTGAGCCGATTAATACCATCCTCTCCTTGCAAATCTTGCAAAATTGGAGTCAAGAAATAATCCAAAAATGCATAATAGTCAAAAGTGGAAGAGAGGAGAGGATTCCAGATAGAAACCGGCTTTCTTCTATTTCTTTCATAAAAAATAGACAGCTTCACACGTTTATCAAAGAAATCAGGGTTCTGATGCAAAAACATATGGGTGAGATAGGAAGGAAACCTGAACTTACGTTCAACTTGGTAATTGTTAATTTTCCCTATCATCTCCTTTAAGTGGTATTCTACAAAATTATACCATAAGTAAGATTGTTTCCTGTGAAACTAGAAACTCAGGCCCAATTGAAATGTGTGCACCTCTTTGTCGGTGTCCAAATTGCAAACAAATTCCATCATTGAAAAGGAATCTTGCAAGTCTATGTTGAAAGCACCATGCTATGTCAAGATCCTTGGTGGCTTCTGCTAATCTACATCAATCCTTTGGATTTCTTTGTTATTAAACTCCAGAGCCTTATCCCTTGTGTTCCATATATTTTCCCCTTTTGTAGGAGTGAATGCCTTTATTTTCATCTTTCTTTGGGTATGATCAGGAATACACAGCATATTCCAGATAGCTCTTCGGGTGATATTAACTGACAAAGTCCAGCCCTCGATAGTGTTGGTGCTTGGGTTGAAATGTTTGATGGCTGCATTGACTAATTATGGGCAATAATGCACAGATGGGACCATATATTGTGGAAGCCCACTAAACCATACTTTCTCTATCGTCGACATTATCTTTTTGGATACCTTCATTCTTTCACAAGCTGCTTCCCTCAATCCTTTAGGGTTCTTTGCAAGAATGGGATCATGAATATTATCCCAGTTCTCTTGGATTAGGGTATGGTCTCTATAGCTTTTGGGATTCTCCAATTCCTGTGTGTTTTCCCACTTTGGCTTGTCTGGAATACCAGGCGTGGCATAAGAAATGTTTTCAAAGAAATTGACGATTGGTGCTCCTCGCATAGCTTTAAATAATTTTTGTGTTGCCTCTCCCTATGCTTCTTGGCTTGAACTTTCTGCCATTTTTTATTTGCGGGAAGTTTCTACTTAGCTTGAATCTCTCTGCAATTTTAACTCGGCTTCAGTTGTGCACTAGAAATTGCTTTTGCTCTGAGTAGCGTATTTGAAAAAACCTTTTAAGTGTTTAAACCTTTTACATGCAATACTTAGCTATCTTTTCTCAAGGTGGTAGACAAGAGTTACCTTTTCACATTTAATTTTACATGTACCACCAACCTTTTGGCTTGTGCAAGATGAATCACTTGTCATTTTGATATGACAAGAATTCATAATTACAATTAGAACCCATATTGTATAGCATGATTTTCTTGGAACTTGAGTGGATGCTTTGCTAGTAGCTTAAGTATTTGTATGCGTTGGCAATTAATATCCCAAAAGGAATGATTAAGCCAAAAATGTGATCAACGTTTGAAAAGATATGAGCTCTACCTTGGAATAAGCAAAACACCTAGAGAATGACACCTCAGTATTTGGTCGTGCATAACACCGCTGATTGTTGCCACCAGCTTAGGCTAATTAATTATCCCTTATTAGTTTTTCACGTAGCAAGTTGTACTCAGCAGACGCAACTAGGTGGGAAATTCAAGCAAGCTCAGACACGGTTTTCAAGTTGGAACTCGATTAACATCACGTTTATGGTAAGCAAACCACCACACATTTCCTCACTTTTTCTATAAATAGGCACCTAAGCAATAGCGAAATCACACTTAGTGATTTGAGAAAAGTCGGTAAAAGGTAATTGGCTTAGTAATTTAGCATTAGTAGTTGCATAGCATTTCCATAGGCTAGAGCTAAGCAATTTGCAGAAGTAGTTTTAAGTTAGTTACAGAGCATCTACAAGCATGAATACCCCAATTAGGCTAGTCTGTCATAAGTCTCAAACAACTTTTTTAGGCGAGATTTCAACTAGGTGTTTGAAACGGATGACGAAGAACAAGCACTCATTGGCTATCATAGCCATGAAATGGGTTTTGGGACGGGATTGCCTCGAATACGAGGAAAAATGTTGAGTTAACACTGACATGTGCTCACATTTTTTTGCCTCCATATTGGATATTGGAGTTCCCAAGCTACTAATTTTGCATCTGATCAAGGAAATTTTTCCAAAGAAGTACCTGAACGGCCTCGGGGAGGTAGTGGCAAATGCTGCATACAGTCGAGGCATACCAACCGCGAGTGACCTTAGGAGGTTCATTGAAGAGGAAGTATTTGTACTGTGGCTACCATTTCTGAGTGGATTTCACCTCCAGTCGTAGAATGAGCACCGCAAGAGGGTCACTCATTCCTGTCACTTCCTTTTCTGCATCTACAATGTGGTTTCATTCTACGATATCAGCTAGTACATGGACTTCAGGAACCTAGTGCTCCCTCCACCTCTAGTCGTTGCTCCTATAAATGATGTTCTGGTGATGCATCCATTGTTGCTTCCCATGCTGTGGACTGAAAACCTCCATGTTTTTTCTTTTTGCTTTTTCAGAAAAAAAAACTCAATTAGTCTAGTTTTTGTATACATTCCTAAAAAAGGATTTTCATAGAATATATGAAGGAAGCAGAATATAGCGATATACTTT
This sequence comes from Sequoia sempervirens, assembly GCA_007258455.2. Classification (NCBI taxonomy): domain Eukaryota; kingdom Viridiplantae; phylum Streptophyta; class Pinopsida; order Cupressales; family Cupressaceae; genus Sequoia; species Sequoia sempervirens. The sequence goes on along the minus strand of VDFB02388580.1, from coordinate 216 downwards.
AGAAGCGTGGCCCTTGAGCGATTTTGGCGATGTAAATATTAAAGCATATATATAATAAAAATATAACTTTATATAATCATCTTGTTTTCTCTGCTTTATGGGTCATCCTTTTCCTTTTCAGCATATATGTATGAATTCAATCTTGCATGTGGGTGTTTGATTTTTTGTTCTGTGAGTTGTGAGTTTATTTTTCTTGCTCTCTGCAATAATGGTTTA
>VDFB02388579.1:0-20986 GCA_007258455.2 Sequoia sempervirens | reverse complement strand
CCCTAGCAGCACCGTCGAAATTTAGTTTCAATCTCCCACTAGGGGGTGACAACCATCTAGCATGCTTCCTGCTCATATGCTGACAAGCCTCGCCCTTCGAACCAAATCCCTTGGGGATTTTAAGGCCGCCCCACCGTTTACACATCAAATCATCCCACCTGCTGAAGGTTGCATATTGACTGCCTCTTGCTTTAGTGTTAATTGTTTCTATCAGTGCAGTTTCAATACAGGACAGCAGTTGAGAGGTGCCTAGTTCCTTTCCTTTAAATATACGCCTATTGCGTTCCTTCCATAGGTGCCATGCCACCATCGAAGGCGCGCAGACCCAAATACTACCCCATAAACATTTCCTGTACAAACTTGGCCAGCTCGCCAAGAAGTCCTTCAGCCTTTCGTTTTTAACCCCATACCAGCCAAGCTTTTCACACAGCCATTCCCAGCAATCGGACGCCATTGGGCAGTTATAGAGAAGGTGGTCCACCGTTTCCTCCGCTTTTTTGCATAAGATGCACCTAGAGGGGCCCTCTATACCAATCTTCTTGAGTCTGTCACCTGTCAGAGCACTTTCTTGCAGCGCCACCCACAGGAAGGCTCCGGCCTTGGGTAGGACATTGGTTCCCCAGCACAAATCCTTGCGCCACCCCTCCGTTCTTCTTTCCGCATTTTGAATCAAGTAACCAAGCTTCACAGAGTATTTACCCGACTTCGCTCCGCACCAAACTAAAGAGTCCTCTTGATCATTGATTGTAATTCTGCGCTCAGCTAGAAGCTTTTTGAATAAACTTTTCTGAGCAGCATCGGCCTCCAAATCTTCGATATCTACCCAAGCCCACCGCTCCGAACCATCGATCACCTCCCTTTTGCAGTATTCGATGACTTTGTGGCCAAGACGCGTAGAAAGGAGCCGCCTGATTTCACTTAAATCCGCTATCTCACACAGCGGAGGATGACCCTCCCAAGAGTCTGCCCAAAAGTCCGCGGCCTTACCATTGTTAATTCGCCATGTTACATGATTACAAATGATGCTGCGACTATCACACATAAAATTCCAAGCAGCCGAACTAGGAGGAGGATTGGCGATGGAAATCACCCGTTTGTGGTCAGGGGAGTCCAAGTATTTGCGTTGCATTAATTTGCACCAGGGACGATTCGGAGAGGAGAACATCTTCCATACCAATTTTGCTCCAAAAGCCATATTAACCTTTCGGATATCTCTGATGCCCGCCCCCCCATCATTGGCCCCCCTACAAACCTGCTCCCATTTAATGAGAGGCACCCTGCGCACTTCATTCGAGCCTTCCCAAATGAATTTTTTGAAGATGCTTTCCAAAGAGGCGCAGGCCTTTGAGGTGAGTTTCATGCTAGACATGCCATATAACGGAAGAGCGCATAAGACAGCCTTCAACATTGTAATGCGACCAGCCAGGCTGAGCCACCTACCAGCCCACGAGGAGGCTCTTAGCCTGCACTTCTCTATGCAGTCCGTCCATAGAGAGGAACGCATGGCGCCAGTAAACAGGGGAGCGCCCAAATACTTAGAAGGCAGGGAATCCACTGAAAAGCCCAGGCAATTGGTGATGCGCCTCTGACAAGACTTCTTCGTGTTAAAGAAATAAATTTTGGTCTTCTCTTTATTGATGAGCTGCCCCGAACAACGCCCATAGGTTTCCAGAGTCTCTTTAATCGTCACAGCTTCGTTCGAGGTGGCCTCCCCCCACAAGGTAGTGTCGTCTGCGAACTGGCTGTGAGAGAAAGGATCGAGATCGCTGCAAACTTGAATGCCTTTCCATAAACCGAGTCTAATTCTTTCTTTGATGAGACCACCAAGCGCTTCAGCCATGATTATGTATAAGAAGGGCGACAGGGGGTCCCCTTGGCGAATACCTCTAGAAGACTTAAAAAAACCGCACAGATTCCCATTCACAGAGATGGAGAACCGCACCGACGAGATGCAGGTGAAAACTCTTTCAATCCACTCAACACAAAAGCCCAACTTTCTCATAACGCAACACAAAAACCGCCAACTTACAGTATTATAAGCTTTTTTAATGTCGAGTTTCACTAGCATACCTTTTAGATTTGCAGACTTGATCGAGTGGAGAATTTCATTGGCCAGAATGATGCTGTCCGTGATATCCCTACCAGGAGTAAACCCGTTCTGCTCGAGGGATATAATCTTAGGCAGAATTAGCTTCAGTCTATTAGCCATAGCCTTCGATAGAATTTTGTAGGCAGTGTTACAAAGAGAGATAGGGCGGAAATCAGAGAAGGTAGAGCAAACATCCTTCTTGGCAATAAGAGCAACCACCGTATTATTCAGGTCTTTTATGAATTTGTTTTTGATTTTGAACTCCTCAATCACCTCCCACATATCATGACCAATGAAGTTCCAGCATTGCTGGAAGAAGAAGGCAGAGAAGCCGTCAGGGCCTGGCGTCCTGTCTGGGTGTAGCCCGAAGGTTGCTTTCCTAACCTCCTCCAGAGAGAAGGGGGCCATTAAACAGTCATTGTCCACTCTAGAAACAAGCTGCTTCACTCCGACCAGCGCCTCTGGAACATGCCAGTCAACTCCCTCATCCGGTGCCAACAGAGAGGAAAAATATTTTATCGCTTCCCCCTCTATGTCCTCCTGAGTGTTGAGGGGCACACCAAAAGCATCCTGAATTTTGTTGATACGATTAAAAGCCCGTTTGGCTTTGACCGAGTTGTGAAAATTTTTTGTGTTACCATCACCAGCTTCCAGCCAGGCCTCCCTCGCCCTAGCCTTCCAGAAGTCCTCAATTCTGCCCGCCACTTCAGCCTGCCTTCCCTTTAAGGACTTCTCCTTGTCAAAATCCTCCTGGTTCATCCCAGATGAAATAATTTTCTCGTTTAAGGATGCTAGCTCTTCCTCGATCTCTTTTTCCTCCAAAAAAATATCTTTAAAGTTCTTCCTTTTCCACTCCTTCAATTTGAGTTTGATAAAGGACAGTCTCTTAAAGAAAACATAGCTTTTGGGTCCTACTTCCTTAGGAGATTCCCGCCACCAATTTTCCAGCAAACCCAACAGATCTGGGCATCTGAACCACATTCGCTCGACTTTGAAATATGATTTTTTGGGCTTAAACAAGTTGTTGATTTCCAAACACACAGGGAAGTGGTCCGACAAGGAAATCGGAAGGATTTCAGAAGACAAACTGCAGGAGAGCTCCAGCCAGTTTGCAGACACGAGGAATCTGTCCAGCCTTTCAGCAATGCTTGTAAAGCCCCGCCTTCTATTAGTCCATGTAAACTTCCCATTCGTTGGCGCCACATCCCACAGAGAATTGTTTTCCACAAAAGCTCGGAAATCTCTTATGACCGCATTCTCATTCAACAACCCCCCACTTTTCTCATCAATTTTGAGGATGGCGTTGAAATCTCCACCGAGAATGATTTTTTCGCCCTGCAGTTCTGATAGAAAGCCAGACAGGCTTGCCCAAATTTTCCGCTTATCTTCCGTTTTGATAGGGCCATAGACATTAAAAAGCCGAAAGGAAAGGTTCTTGCCTAGACAGTGCACCTTGCAAAAAGCCTAGTTTCTGCAACCACACTCACCGTCAATGGCAAATACATACGGGTTCCAGAAGAACCCAAGACCCCCTGCACTCCCAAGCGAATCTACAAACCATGAGTGCGACTTTTTGTTATGCTTGGCAAGGGCGTACCCCTCGCTAGAGCTCAGTTTGGTTTCTTGCACTAACACCAAATCAGACTGAAGGATATCTAATTGACGCTTAAACAAGCGCCTCTTGTTAGGGGCGTTTAAGCCCCTAACATTCCAAGACGTAAGCCTCATTGTCTCCCCAGGGAGGGTGTGCCTCCCCTTGAACGAAGCAAGTATTCTCTGATTTTAGGTAGCCCTTGCTCTGCAGCCACCTCCTCCCTTTTCTGCTGGTTTGTAGGTCTACCCTTGCTTTTCTTGACATCAGCCCTGCCATCCGAGAAATTTGCCGCCGATTGGGCTATACTTCTAGGCTCTATTATCCCCAGGACGTCCTCTCCTCCTACGCTTGCCTCGCCTTCTGACACTTCCTCTGGCCAGAGTTCATTCCCTACAGTCGGAAAGTTACCCACTGATCGAGCTACTTCACTCCGAGCCCGCTGAGACTCAGGAGGGAGGAAAGGGATGATTTGGAGGGCATTCTCTTCCAACCCCCATTCTTCATCAGGCACAATTGCTGCAGCGGATTTTTCCAACCCTGAACACTGAGCCAAGGCAACACCAGCCTCCGCAACAGAGATATTCTCACCGTCTACCTTGTCTTCCACAGCCTTGCTGGGAGAATGCTCCTCCAAAGGGATGAGGTTGGGCGGTCCCGTGGGAGGGTGCTGTTCCTTCCCCACCTTCTGGAAAGGCACATGACATCGAGCCGAGCCGTGTCTCCGGCTGCCACAACTGCTACAGAAGAACTTTTGCTCCTCGATTTCAACCTGTTGATCCCAGACCCCAGCCGAAGAGGAAATGCGAATGCACCTTGGTATTGGTTTTATTGCCAAGAGCTTGATGCGCGCGAAGTGGACCATATCGCCGTTCCCCATGTCAAGATCAACTGCTAAACCTAAGCTATCCCCAATTTTGTAAAGGCTTGCGCCAGACCAAAACTCAAAGGGTAGGTAGTATAATCTTACCCATACTGCGGTATCATAGGGCTTTGTCAACCTTGGATCGAAACTCGGACACCACTTCTGCACATACATTAGGTCTTCTTCAAAATACCATGGAGCTTGGTTCACAATTCCATCCCTTTCTGCTTCCGAGTTCAGAATCACAATGAAAAATTGCTTTGGTAAAAACATGCTTTTCACCGAAGAACCCCAAACCTTGCCAATCCAGTCTCGGATTTGTTCTCGGGATCTTGATTTGCCAAAAATGCGCGCTATAATAGCTGTTTGCTTCAGAGCAGCTATGTCCTTATCTGCTTCGTTGGAGACATCCACCGACACCGAGCAATCCCACCCTTCCTCCGGAACCGATTTTTTCCTTTCGGCAGAATCACAGAAGGAGTGAGCGTTACTTGCGCCATGGGGCCCACCATTTTCCCAGGACCACCCATTCCTCGCCTGTATGTTGCTCAGGCTATTACTCCCTCTACCATTCAAAGGAATATGACTGGCCCGCTTGCCAGACATGCCACCATCATGGCTCCCAGGGGGAGGGATCTCCCTATCTCTAGGGGGAGGACCGCGATCAGGATCGCGCCAATTCCTATAGCGATACCTACTGCCCATTTTCCCGGACGGAGCCCTTTTGGATACATCGCTCCTACCACCTCCGTGCTTTGCCTAGGCACACTTAGCTTGTCCACCCAACGCCCTTGCTCAAACACCCACTGGGGAGCTTGAGCGTTTCCTGAAATCAGGTTCTGAGGAATTCCAGGCTGACTACCTGAGGAACCGCTATCCGCCACTTCTGCCCATGATCTGCCACCGACTGAAGCCGCGCCTTTCGCACCTTTCGCACTTTTCGCACTCGCCATCTTATATTATTTTTATTCAAAAAAAAGTAATTAATTTCTTAATACCTACATTGTAATGACTTTTTCCTCAAATAATCTGGTTTTTTCACAGCTTTTCGATGGCTCTGAGTTGGCTCTCCCGCGCGTTTGCTGCTACAGCCACGGCGTCAGACTGGAATGCAGTTTCTTCTGGCGGGGAGGCAGCTTATAACAATGCAGGGTGTGGCGGGAAGTGTTCATTGCAGTATTGGGTTTTTAATGATCAGTAGGATCTGCAGAAAATATTATGCCCTAGCTGCCATTTTCTTCAACCCGTGGGCTGCCGTTTTCTTCAACCCGTGGGTCGTCTCCAAGCAAACAGGTAAAATTCTAAAAAACCCCAGATCTTGTCAAAATTTCTAACTCCTCTGCCTATTTTATAATATAACAGATCCACATTGATCACCCTTAAAACTTCTATTTTGGAGTAGCTTGAGTTTTTGAGATTCACATCCACCAAATCCAGCAACATTGTCTTCTCATTCAAATGTCAAGTCTGTAATGTAATCACACAAGAATAATCATTAATATCAGTCTATGCTTTCCAACATATACTCTTGAGAAACGGTTGTGTTGTTACCCATTCCAGCAGAAAAACCATCTCTCCCCGCAATTTCTTGTCTATGCATTTTCTGCCACTTACAACTTCAAGGATTACCACTCCAAAACTGTAGACATCTGCCTTCTCGGTGAGATGACCCTTTATAGCATATTCGGGAGCCATGTATCCCCTGGAAAATGAAAAAATAATTTAGAGTTTTAATCAGCATGTACCATTTCATAGTCTTGTTAATAGTACATTTTATTTTGGAAAATTTCCTGGGAAATCTCACATTGTTCCTGCCAGTCTGGTGTTGACATGAGTTTTCTCTTGGTCAAATAACTTAGCTAATCCAAAGTCGACGATTTTTGGATTCAAATCTTCATCTAAAAGAATGTTCATTGTTTTGATATCTCGATGAATAATTCTCAGTCTGGATCCCTCATGCAAATATGCCAGGCCACGAGCAACCCCAAGGCAAATGTTGTACCGTTGAGGCCAGTCAAGATTGAGTCTGCATTCTTCAGGACCTATAAAATTAGGTTACAAACTATTTCAATTTGTAGAAATACTTTCTAGTTTCCAATAACTTATTTTCAGAAAATTCTTACGTAATACACTACTTTATTAGCGAGGGAAGACTGAAATAGAATTTCATTGCTAGAGGAGAATATATTAGGATGTACCAAACAAACAGCGAGCTAAACTGTTGTTTTCCATGTACTCACAGACCAAGAGTAGCTGTTTTCTCTCTACAGAAAAACCATACAACTCCACAAGATTGGGATGCTGTACTGCAGATATTGTACCCACTTCATTAAGAAAGTCTCAAATGCCTTCTCTTGCCTTGGGAAACATCTGCTTGACTGCAATCATTTTTCCGTCTGGAAGAATACCCTGCTAAGAAACAAAACATTAAAGAAAGTGACAGCAACTGAAAGCATCTGAACTCCAATATCAATGTGGATTTTTCATATACCTTGAAAACAGCACTAAACCGCCTTCTCCTATCTTATTCTCAGGGTTGAAGTCACTTGTGGCAGTTTTAATGACCTCTAGACTGAAAGTATTTGAAATTGTATCCATATTTGTCAATTCTGTATACAGTATTTAGACAAACTTGTGTCAGTGCAGTCGTTGACATCTTCACCGTATTAGACTGGAGTATGAAAATGTTGCACAAATGGACAGTGTATGGCAAGCAAGACACTTTTATCATTACCTATATCATCACTAGGTACAAAGGATCTGCTATTCATTCTATTTATTTTTTTGATAAAGATAAATGTCAAGAACATTACAGAGCCTAAAGCAATTACTGCCTCAGAAACTATATTGATAATCATAATTTTGCTAAGTTACCGTTCGGTTCGGGGACGGTGTGGGTAATGAGAACCCGCACGGTAATGTGAAATTTTTTTAGGGTTTGGGTACGTATGGGTGCGTGTGTATATATATATATATATAAATATTTATTATATATACAAAAAAATAAGAGAAATATACAGAATTGTAAAACTAAATCATTTCATCGTATGATACTTGATCATTGATCAATGCCAAATGCTAAAGATAAATATTCACGATCATTGATTATTGATCGAGCAAGATTCATCATACATTTACCCTGGCAAACACATTCCCAGGTCTGAGATATTTACAAACTCATTGTATTACTTGTAACTGCTGTTCATTCTATTATCTGCTGTTATAAATCAATGTATTTGCTGCTACAAACAGACTGTAAGAAGTTGTAAAAGATTATAACCTTGTCTCAGATTGAGTACAGACTTTCTTCTATCTGCTGTTAATTTTCTGAGGAATAACTTCATACATCAGCATTACACTCACAATGGAAATCATCACTATGAAATGATCAATGATCAAGTACATACTATAATCAATGCCATTTTAGGGTTAGGGGGAAATTTTTTTAAAAAAAAAATGTTTTTTAATCATGTTTGGGCCCATTTTTTTTTGACTTGGCCCATGGGTTCGCCTGGGTTCGTGCTAGGTACGTGTGGGTTCGTGCTGGGTACGCACAGGGTGCATGCCCAGCACTGTGGGTTCGCTAGGGTTCGTGGGTGCACGAAATCATGACTTCACAGTGCTGGGCACACCCTGTGCGCATTCAGCACAACCACAGACGCAACCCGAACTCTAACCGGTAAGCACCACCGGGTTCGAGAGGCCTGTGGGTACTAACTGCAACTTAGTAATTTTGTTGCTTTTATTTCTACTATTGCTTGTGTTCTTGATTTCGAAGTCTGTCAAAAACAAAGAAAGATGAATTTAGAAGGCAGAGCTTAAAGACCACTAGTTTTATATCAGATATACAACTCATATACATAATGTACAAAGCTAAGCGTTTGGGCATAACCAAAATATATTTTGATCAGAGGCATTAATAAAATAATTGGCTGAATAACAAAATTATGAGAACTGTTTAGATTTTCCAGGCTTGCTATCAGATCAGGTCATAAGTGATTAGAAAACAAGTAATTTAATCGCACAAATAAACAAACTTTCCTATACCATAATATAGAAAGACTCAATACATAAGGGTATCTGCAAGGGAATCTTACTTGGACTGATTATGATAGCTGATACCAAAGGGCCATATGTCCCCTTCTCTGGTACGTCATATGTTCCCTTTCCAGCCCAAAAGAAGTGAAACTCCAGATAGTTCTCAGTCACATTTACAATGAAATTTTTTATTAGTACCTTATATGAGCCTGCAGCAACATCCTTGATATTAAAATCTTTCAATCTTCTAGTTCCCTAAATAAATTTCAAATGTGAAATAATGCAACTACAAAAAAACAGTATATGAAATGCTCTCACAGTTCTCTGTCAACAGTGAAATAGCTATTGAAAGGATTAAGAAGAAACCTAGATAACATAAAGCAAAAGAGTATATTGTAATATACCTGAATATAAACATCAAAGACGCGCCTTCCTAGACTTGCAAAGCTCGTTCCGTTGGATATTACTATCTCAGCAAAGTGGAGTTGTACATTATATTGTCCATTTATAAGGCATAATGCATAGTATCTCAAGGAGCTAGAAGCACAACGTGCTGTTCCATACAGTTCTGTATTTATTCCATTGGCAAATTGAGAGGTGTCACTTCCCACTATCCATCTATGGTATTCAACATCCATAAAATGTCCTGTATTACTGACTGCCCATTTCCCATTAGAGCTAGAAAAGTATGATCTATGTTGTATGATGCGGGGAGGGAGGCTATAGCAACAATAGGCTAACGAAATCAAAACTCGAACTGATTCAGAACCAATTTTTATTCTTTGCAATTCCTCAGAAGGAGAGTACTTCCTGTGGTCTTCTTCTACAAACTCGTCCATTGCCAGTAGCTTGACACCGTTGTGTCCTAAAAGTCCCTCTCCAAGTGTTTCACAATCTGACGTCCTCACCAATATATATTTTAGTGCGTCCCTGCAACTACAATATCTTTGTCCTTCAAAATACATGGAGGTTGTGTAGATAACAATGTATATCTTCCCCAGAAAGCAAAAGGCCGCTAGGACAGGGGCAATGAATATAAAATATCACCGGTAGTTTGCTCTTACTAGACTTGAGTGTGTGTTCTCATCTACACCACTAGAAAATGCACATATAGTGTTCGGTAGTTTGCTCTCACTGGACTTGAGTTTGTGTTCTCATCTACACCACTAGAAAATGCACATATAGAGTTTGTTTGTTGAAATCAATTTTTTGTTTGATGAATTTCCATATCCTGTTTAAAAATTGAGAGGATGTCGTTTGTAATATCAATTTTCTGTTTGATGAATTTCAGTAGTGCTATATCTCTGTTTCTTTCCTATTTCTACGCAATTAGATTAATCATGGAAATTCTGTACTTTCAAATCTTTAAACAAAAACAAAAAGAAATTCCTGTGAGCATTCAAAAGTTTCTGCTTCTATAGTTGAGATTCAGATTTCTTCTTTTCTTGAACTTTTCAAAACTAGACTTCTTCCTCTAGGGTTTCTAACAGCTAAAGCAAGTTACTTTAAGGCTCAGAGAAATGCTATTAATGCCAATTTCTTTGCCTTGTCAGAGAAATGCCAGCTATGTTGACTTATTTCAGAAAATGAAATAAGAGTCTATCAGCCCTTGTTGATCAAAATTTGGGCATAAGAAAATCTTAGCCTATAGAATCTCTTGAACTTGAAGATCTCTTGTTTTTAGAATATGTTGAGCTTTATGAATAAGATCAAAGAAGTGACTCTTGGAACTTGTAATTTCTATAAAGGAGGCTAGGAGAAAAGAATGTGAGAAAATGCCTCAAGTACCCTTTGTATTTTCTGTGACTTACCTGGCAAACGGAAAGTCTCAAGAAATAGCTGCAATGCTGTATCTAAATTCATTTCTTGAAAATCAAATGTCTTTGCAAATTCATGAAGCACCTTCACACAAAACTCATCATGGTTACCCAAGAAGTCACCAACAAGGATTTTATCCAGCTCTGCAGTATATCTAAAAAAATAAGCAACACTTTGAGGATCAAGCTATTCAGGAAGTAAATGAGTTCCTTGCAGGAATTCAAGTCCTTTCTTTGGGTCCCTATTAAAGTGGTCTGCTCCAATCATCAATCTCCTCTTGACATACTTTTTACATCGAACAAACTCCACCCAATGGTCAGGATTTTCAAAACTCTCGAAATTTATCTCCCAAAAGGGTACATACTCTTCTATCTCTCCCACTGGTACAGGCTCAGGAAGTGGTGATGCAGCAGTCACCCTATCTGCCATGCTGTGAATGACAGCAATAAGCCCATCCAATGCCAGAATGTGCATGGCAGACAAAGGGCAATTTACAGGAAATATACTCTTTGACAGTAGGTTCCCAAGATCCTCAAATATGTTACCACAAGTAATGTCACAATCCAAATTTGCATACATCTCAGACATAAATGTTGGCTGTCTGCAGAAATCCATCAATGCTTCCATTGCAACTTCTTGTTGTTGATAAGAAGCACCATACAAGCTTTGTGCAAGCCTGATTATAACACGGGAGAAAAATGCTTCCAGTTGCAATTTCAATTTTGTACGTAGGTGATGATATAAATTAAGAACAATGCTACATACCATGGATAGGATCAAAGGGCTTGATGACAATCCAAACTGCATTAAATTACGAAAAAGCTCATCCTGTATCAGGGCTAGTAATTTTGGATGTCTCCCTATAGATTCCCTTCCTAATTCAACAGCAGAGTTTATTAACCCCAAAGCAAAAAGAGGAACATCTTCATCAAAGGCGAAAGGGTTTGACCTAGCACCTATACTCATAGTCTCAACTATATTCAAAAGGGAGCATAAGAAATGGAAAATTTCCACCATGCAGGGAACCCCATATGGCTCTATCATAATCTGCACATCATTAGCAAGATCTTTACTGCTTACTCTGTTGCTAGTTGTTTTCTCATCTGAAAACTCCATGGAAGAATTGATCATAAAAGGACTATGTGATGCCAATACACCAGATACTAACATATCAGAAGAATCATAATCCACAGTTCCATTGTCAAACTGCCTGCCATCAACTCTGCATTCTTTGCCAAGCTCATCTACCTGCAAAAGGAAAATCAGCTTAATGCACATTCATTTGTCTCTATATACTGAAATACTATTGAAATTTATGGAAAACGCAACATTCAGTGGTAAATTAGCATTTCAAAAGAAATCAAGCAAGACAACATATCCAGTTAATTTCACCATATCCCCAGGTAATGATAAGGATGGGTTGACTTACATGTCCTTTAGAATCGACAGAAGACCTCTCACCTTCATTGGTTTTTGTAGCAGCCTCTGCACGATCAAGCTCTGGTAGATGAGAAAAAATAGCCCTCACAAGCTCATGCATTGTATGCGGAGCCACTCGCTGTAGTAATTCACCTTTGCTTCCAGCTTGATGAACCACTCGAAAGCATGTATTTACTATAGTACAAATATCCTGGTTGTTAAGAACTACAGAAGCCTTGCTTTTCATACAAGCTAGAAGAACCTGCAGTATCTTCATTAATACTACCTCCTCTGATGTTGCATCCGTTACTTCAAACCTACAACTCGTCACAGCATCAACTATGGAATGCATTGCATCATCAACATGAATTGTATTCAAATCAAAAACTTCCAGAGTTAAGATCTTGTAAACAGCAGACAAGGCAACTCCAGTAATCTGAGCCCCTGTCTCATCTGAACGGATCACATCCAAAAATGGTTTCAAATAAACAGAAGGGTCAATCATGTGCCAGGGTTGCTGCCAACAAAATATTTGCTGGCGTAAGCTCTTCAAAGCTTGTACAAGTGAATGTTCTAACTGGTCATCACCTGCCATATAACGGTCAGCTCATCTTGCATTTCGCTGCATAACAGCTAACACAGCACCCACTTCTGAGTTTACCATACAAGCTAAAGCCCCTCTCCTGTGTGTGCCACCACATTCTTGGGGCTCTTCTTCTATTGCCTTAATTTCAGTTTTCCGTTTTGGACGCCCCATTGATCTCATACCTCCTGTACACTTTCAATGTTCTTAACTATGAATGCTCTTTTACCATTTTCAAATAGAAAGTATGCAGCCTTTATTTGAATCAACCTGAAAATTTTAACCTCCTGTCAAAAACTGGCCTTTGTCCCTCATAAAATGAGAATTCAGTTGCAACAGTACAAAAATGCTTATGCAAAGTGAACATGATATTGAAACCAGAACATGATAAATTGAGATTCAAACCATTTACGTAAGCTTTTGACTCAGAATGAAATCAATATTAAAACAAGATCTACTAGCTACATCAGGCAAACCATTAGACAAACTTGAAGAGGTCAAATTCGGCACCTTCTATAACAGCTATATAGTGAACCAGTAAATGACAGGTTTCATGAGGTAAATATCAAAGAATATCTTGGTAGAAAACTCAAATATTTTGGCATATCCTGGAGAATGGCACTACTAGAATGCACGACCTTTGGGTTAATTGAAACATCTCATTTTTCCCATTGAACAGAAGTGTTAAACCCACTAGCCAGATTTGACATAATGCAAAAGGAAGAAATAAAATGTAGTAACCAGTACGAGCTTTGAATTACTCTAATCCATGATCGGCTTGTAACTGGGTTATCCCACAATGGCAAAAATTGTGAGACAAAGGTGAATTATAAGCCATTAATTGCTTCAAAAGTTGTGCCAATGGGAAAAGAGACTAGAGGGTGAAAAGCCTAAAGTGCTGGAATACGTTCAATGTTCCTCCCACCCACTAACAAATGCTCAGAGCTGTTTGTAGGCTAAGTGGGCGCCCTTGGCTTGTAATTCTTACCCAACATACAAGAGGGAAAATGTGACCACAATTTAGTGCCTCATCCATGACACAAGAAAAATGATCTTTAGCATGCAGGACTAATGAATTCTACCAGGAGTGCTTTTGCACTTACATGCCATTTGTGTAAATCGCATTGACACTTGCAAAGACTAGGAGGTGGCCGACTATCTTATGAATACATTTTTAGGTATTACAGATCTTTTAGCTTTGGATCAGCTGTTTGGTCATGGTCATTGGCATCACGGAAGGCTGTTGTCATGGTTGGTTATTATAATCCATTTAGTGGCAACTTCATAGATGCCTCATAAATAATATTTTCCTCACATTCACACTCCATAAATTCTTATCTTTCATTACAAAAGACTTTGGCTCTGACTCTTTTGTTGTCTTAACTAGTTTTCTAGGTGGGGATTTCTTTGGTTTTGGTTACCAGTATTTTGGGTAGGGGCTGTTCGGCTGCTGAATGTTCATGGTGCAAATTTGAGTTTTATTTGTGGCAGTTACAGTTCTATTTTACTGAAGCTTTATATTTACTATTTAGTTTCTCTATCTAGCAGTTTCAGATTTCTTAGAACTTAAGTTTCATGTTTGTTTTCATAGCAATATCAAAAACTTTTATCATTAAGGTCAATATTTTTTTTAATTGTAGGGAAATCTCTTAGGAGAAACTACTGGAAAAAGAAAGGGGTAAAGATTACTACACCTGCAAAAAGACAACAAAACTTTAACAACATTTGCAGACCTCCTTATTGGCCTAATCTCCTTTTCTTTTGGCAGATTCTCTTTTAGCTATGGCTAAAATAAAATTGCGACTTCTGCCTTTGATATTGGCTTTATCAAGTTGCTATACACCAACAGCTTTATGACTGGTGAAAAACTATGACTATAAATAGCGACAACTTCCTTTACTGGCTGATTCCATGAAGACTTCCTTTTGCTGACTTTAGCTACAAAACAGAGCACTTAGCTCTCTACACCTTCAGCTCAACAACTCATTTTGCAACAAATCTTTGTAACTCAAGTCCCACAAGCATTAGAGATTTTCAGACAGATACTACACTTTGCATAAGGAGAAAATTCATAAAGAAAACACTATAGAGCCCATCTGGCTCTAATACCGTGAAAAGATAACAAAAACCATTCCTAATAGACTTTTCTACTACTTGGAGCTCTGCATTGCCCTCAATGCTTCAAATAATGCTTCAAATGTGTTGAAGCACTGCACAACTTCCGCCTTCTTGTTATAAGTTTGAAGTTGATCTTCAAACAATTCAAGAAAAGGCAACCCAAAGTTCAGTTTAGATTCTTGCCAACTTCAAAATTTTCTTCTTAGAGGTTCGATTGAGAACACATAAGGATCCATTATTCCAGTGGAAGATAACATAGTATACTATACCTGAGAACTAGAAGTTGGAGATGTTGCTCTTCTCATTAATAAGACCAAGGCACATAGACAAACCATGAGATTTGACATCCCTGAACTCTGTATTTGCCTCGAGATTTCTCACATAAGCCCAAATCATAGTTCTGTTTCAAATCATGAAATTTGACATCCCCGAACTTTGTATTTTCCTTGAGATTTCTCACATAAGCCCAAAGATTCAACATATGATTTCCAAAAATGTGCCAGGGTATGTTTTCAACATTGTTGGAACTTGGAATCCATAGAGCTTACTAAAAAGGGAAATTTAGTAGAATGCAGAAAATCTAGTACCGCTCGATATTAAAGCAATATGCATAGTTCCTCAGAAATAATTACCACCAACCTTGCTACCTCTCGGGCAAATAAAACTTCTTTTGTGTTCCTCATCTCAGAGGTCATCTTTGCTAGGTCAAGAGACAGCTCTGCAGGTTCGACCTAAGTAAACAAGCAAAAGTGAATGAACACTACAATCACAACTCAAAACAATCTATGTTTGATTACTCACCATTAGTTCACTTTTCCTTCACAAAACTTGACTTAATACAACAAAACACTATTTTAGATCTCCAAACTTCTATGAAATCTCTCAAACACTTCAGGCAACACTATAAAGGCTATCTCAATCCAAATCTTCAATGGATACAATACAAACAGAAGAAATTTCAAAATAGTTTGTCATAACAGCAATTAGGCCATCTCGGGCGAATAACACACCAACTCCATCCTCCAAGCCCATTCCTCTTTGTGAGAGTCACAAACAAATGTATTTATGCCTGCACAAACAATTTATACCATCCTCTAAACTTCATTCAAAACATTTCTTCAAATAACCATACAGATCCTTCTTTTACTGTCCCAAAATTGGCTACAATTACTCTATCCAGGCAGGACAGTCATTAAATGATCCCCACAACTTGTAAAAATTCCAACCCCCTGTCCTGTGATGGCTTCATCTATCTCCAAACATCCTCACAAAACAAAAGACTCATTGAAGGAATTAAGAAATACGTTCAAAAACTCATGAATCTCATTGTAATTTGTTCTTTATCAGTCCCCTTCACATTTTGCAGACCTTGGCTTATTGATTTTAATGCCTCCACACCCAAACAAACCCAAACAATGCTTGAAACAGGTTAGATTAGGCCTGAATATACTATTGAAAACATCAAGAGTTTTTTTTCATATATATTTACATAAACCCTAGGTTATATTTCCCTTAACTGCCCTGTTTCAGACTGTGCACACAGAATTACAGTCAAGTCTTCAACTTTTACACCTTAAATCCTTAGCCTGTTGACTCAGACCCTTAAGAATATGAAAATATATGCAACAAGCAACAATTTCACCAAATATGGAGAAGTTTAGATGGATTCAACGAGAGAAAACAATTTTATTTCTTCACTGTTTACCCTAATGAGGGTTTGGAACTGTCTTCACAAAAAACTCAATATCTTGCTCAAAGAATAACCAAAATGCATGAAACTTGTGCCAAAAGGAAGGTGATTGATAACATCAACATTCACAATCAATCTTACATGTTTCTCAGTTCGTACAGACCGTACATAAGCCTGAAAATAGTGATTTTTCTGGAAATATGCATAAAATCAGAGTTTTTCCATCATTTGATTCAAAAGTTCAATCACCTACACCAAATATAGCATGGCAGTATTTAATGGTGTTTCGCAATACAATACTTAAAAGACATGTCACATTATCAAAGAAATAAATTTAAGCTGTTTGATTTTGCATGCCCCAGTTCTCACTATACTGTCTTTACAAATGACCTCTTAAAACATTCTACGCTTTACAGGCATTCATTCAGAATTTGGCACTTCTCTTCACTTTGTTTTACAATGTAAAATACTTATTTCTTGATTTTGAATGATTTTGTTGGCATGCCACTTGTCTTCCAAGCCTCCATTTGCACTTTTGATGTTTTTCAGTTCTGATTAGGTATATAATAAAATGTAAATGTAAACAAATCTTCTGTCAAGAATGAGAGACTAAGGGTTCTAAATGTATTCTAAGTTTCCAGAATTCTACAAATATTCTAAGACAGAGTTTTCGACTTCCAGATTTTATTAATACTCAATGTGCTGAATGCAGAACATTAATAGATTTCGATATACTGCATATTGAGAATGGAATCAGCTTTTGTATGTAGGGAGACCCGCCTCCAAGGGATACGTCTCTTGAGAGGACGTGTTCCTTTGAGCGCGCGGGTTCCTGTAGTCGATAATCATTCGAATTTAAACAGACTTAACATATACGCGTCCTCACACATGGCGACTATGAATTCTGAACTTTATTCAATGCATATTTTGAACATCATCTATTTGAATTTGATTTTATACATGCTTTATAAAATCGATTACTTATTTCCAGAAATATTAAATATGAAGAGCAATAGATCTTATATAAATGATGATGATGCTTATAGCAATCATCGTTTATATCTGACCTAAGCTACCATTCATTAACATAAAATACTAATGATGTCATATTTCTTTGTGATAAACATTCTATTAATCTGATTATTTTTGCTTCGTCTATGAGCTGACCTAATTAGTTTGTGTGGTTTTATTTGAATTGTGGTGAACCTGCATAAAAAAGAAGAGCAAAACCTGACAACACCACTTCACTAATGCCCTGCAAAAAAAGAGTTAGAAGCTCATAAGACTAGCATTCACATTCAGGGAATAATAGCTATATCTAGGCATTCATTAAACTGGAAATATTTTCAAAACACAGCCGGCTTGACAGCAGTATTCTCCCTATATTTGCCAACACACTTTAGGGCACCTCCACGGCAGTTCTCAACTATTTCTAATTTTCTCCCCAAAAAGAACTCTCTAAATATCTCTTCTACGCTAATCTTTTAAAACTGACATCCTATTTTTAGTACAATCTACGTACACTGGGGAGCCATGCCTCCAAAATTACTGCTCCCACAACCTACTATAAGAAATATACATTCAATATTTACACATCTCAGCAATTTTTTATTAACAGGAAAATAGTCAAATACTCCTAAGGCCTGCCCGGGTTCCATAGAGAGTGGTTTGCATAATAACTGCTATGAGATATCATCTCTTGGGGCTTGAACCCAGGCTGTAAGGGTTGCAATTCTTCTATTGCAACATGACACATTATTTTAATCTGTGCTGAGGATGCTTTAAATAGACTCTTTTTGATACCTGGGTTCTGGTTTAGATCAGGGCAGTGGCATGGCAGCCTGATTACTCACCTTCCTTGTTCAAAGTATTCAATGGTCGCATTCAAAGTATATGAATGTGGAAGCCACTGTAATTTGCCTTAGGCTTAACTACTTGGTCTGGATGCGCCCTTACTAAGCAAATGGTAACACCCAATTGTGTGGTTTAGACCTTGCAGGGTATGTAGAGGTGGGAATACTGAGACCTTCTGCAGGGCTGGATGCGTCCTTGCTAAGCAAATGGTAACACCCAATTGTGTGGTTGAAAATTAAGGGCAATCCTTGCGTCACTAGAATTACTTAGCCTCCATAATTGGTGTGTATCCTCTTTTAGAGAATATCTCTGTAGCTGAGATTTGAAATCGGACAAACTAATAAGCACAGGATTATCTCTGCAGTGGAGTGCTGAGCTTCAACACATCAAAATAAAAAAAATAATGTATAGTTCATTTGGATGCTGGTTTATCTATGGCATGAAGCATGGTTTTGTTAACCATCTTTGGATTTTAACACCTGTTGCATAGTGCTTGAATTTTTTCTCAATGGAATCAAGCATGAGGTCAAATAAGTTAAAAATGCAGGGGTTAGAATGTTGTTGTTTGCAAGGTTAGATTGTTGGGCACACTGTTATCTATAAAAGAATCTAGCCTCATCACGGGAATGCATTTATGTTTTAATTTGTCTATGGATTACGAGGGGAGTGAAAAAATAAAGTGCAGAGATAGCATATGACAATGTTTTTTACATGTCAACCACTTTATAGTTATGGAGGGGAGACATGATGATATGCTTATTTTTCTGATAGTAATTGTATGGTGCTGTTCCTTCCCATAAACTCATGAGATGCGGCTTTTTGAGTTGGATAGTGACTGCTCTGAGTAACTAAGAGAACATTAAGCTTTAGAGTAACCGTTGAAGTTAAAAACACTGAAAAATGTTCATGAAAGCTATCCAAATTTGACCTGAATATCAACTCTGGCCTGACCTTAGTTGTAGATTTGTTTGTACTTGGAAGTTATCAAGCTGTTGGAAAGAAATAGTAGCTTCTTATATGATAAATATTAAATATGAACTTCATTTACTACAATGAGTGCTATGTGGACCATTCATTATCATGAGAGATGTGTTATTGTGAACCACTACTCATGAAACATGGGTCAATGAGTTTGATTTGTATAACTACACGGTTGAATCCTAATAGCAATATCACAATGAACTTCATTTGCTACAATTTATAATGTCTTACTTCATGCTACAGATATTGGGTGCTATTTTATTCTTGCATAGGTGGTTTTAATGTGATCAATGGGAGGGAAATTGAAGGTCCTGAGGCTTTTTTGTTTTTGAAATTTCAAGCTGATTCAAATTTAGGTTTCTAAAAATTTGATCATATCTTTGAAGATTTATCTTCATAAATGATGAATGCCCATTGATAATTTTCTAAATTCTATTAATTGCTTGCATACATCTAACGAAATGCAGAACCACGCATACTACTTGAGGCAATTAAGAACTTGAGAGTTCTGCTGCAATTTCGTGTTTGTAAGAAAGTAGGCACACCTGTAGCAAACTGTATGTGCTAGTTTTGCTATGTAAATATTGCTGCTGTTCTAGTTTTGTTACTGCAGCTTTGACAGCTCTTATTGCTGTAACTTGGTGTCTTGCTGTCCCTGTTTCTTGATTTTTATGTCGTTATGTTTTGTTCTTCTTTGCAGTTTTTAACTGCATTCTTCTTTTTGTAACTGGTATTTATTTAATATAAAAAAATTAAGAACTTGAGAGTTGATTGTCTTATAATAAATAAATATACTATTATTTTCAAAAGTCTAGTTAGATTGAAATTTGATTCCTTGCTTGGGTGAGTTGTTCTGTGTTCTACACTACATTGATATATGCATTGAGTATTTTTGCTTGAGAGTTTGTGGATTTGTTTATTGATTTAATTTGGTTTATGATTAATTAGGCTAATGTACTCGACATTCCCATAACATTATTTGATGCCCACTCGTTCCGTGTTCTACACTATTGTTTTCTATAGGAATTCGTTGAAATATATGAAGCTGAAGAAAATTTGGAACTGGCTTTGGAATAGTTTGAGCGAGTTGCAGAGCTCTATCGAGGTGGAGAAGTTACTAGTACAGCTAACCAGTGCCAACTTAAAGTTGCATAGTTTGCAGCCCAGTTTGAGCAGTAAGTTAATATGAAAGAAAATATTTGTAAAAGTTTTTTGGGATCACATATTTTCACTTTTGGGCTATCAAATGACCACAGTGTAGTGGCTACATATAATTGGATATTTTTTTGGGGTTTGATTTGCATATTTATTATTTTCAGTTTATGTGTAGAGACTTGTGGATTTGTGGTTCTTTAAACGAATAATGCAAATGGATTTACTTGTTAAATCTAATATTGTTTACCTGCAAGAAAATTTTGCTTTCACCCTATTGATTATCTTAAAGGAAGAATTCAACTTTCTCCAAAATTGTATCAAAATCTCGAAAGAATGTGCTATGCTCAAAGACAATTTGGAAATCCTATCATTCATCAATAACAAAGTACATGATTTAGTGGAGTGTACAATGAAAGGTTATTAGCCTTTGAGAGGACCAGACACAGGGACGCAAGAAGAAGAAAGTTCCCACTCTGAAGCAAAATTGTCCAGTCTAGACAATTGAGTCAACTCTTTGTCAAGCTACCTTGCCATGCTCGAAAAAGTTACGCCAGTAGTTGAGTATATTCCATTAGGTTTTAAAGAAAATATTAACATTTCTTCCTAGAAATGAATCAAGCCATACCATGTTATGATGTACATGTTGCTCATGACAGTTTAATAGTTTATAAACCATAAAAAGTACTTATTGGTATTAACTTACAGAATTCGGATTATGATGCATTATTTCTTTGTTTTTATGAACATTAAGTGCTTTGCATATTCGAACCTGCTCATTAATTCCT